>JAMZAV010005547.1:0-43719 GCA_024449915.1 Sweltsa coloradensis
AAAAGGGTAATACAATAATATAAAATTTGTCATCAAAATGTAAAAATTGAACCCAAATAAATATTCTATTCTTTATTTAATTGTTGTGTTTAAATTGTACAAAACATTCCAATTCCAATTTGAGTTTGTTATTATTTCTGTTATTACTAATTTACTATATTAATAGTACGTAGGCTACAGTATTTGACTTACTTAGTAAATGTCAACAATAACATACCTTCCGTACTGACCGATATAGTTTTTTTTATGGCAATGAAAAGAATTTGAAAAAATGATTCATTATCGGACTTACTAGTTTGTTCAGTGCGCGTGCAATTATACTACATTACTATATCGTAAATTGTGGTAAATTGCAAATCTAGGCTATCATGAAGCTGATAACGCTAACTGGTGTGAGTCGCTGGCAGATAAGAGACTTGATTTCTTGCTTGGAAATATGTCTAGGTTATGTCTGAAGGTTTTATTACTAGTTTAAGCTATTTATTGGGGCTATGAGAAGAAAGATAATATACTTTTAACAAGTAAGTAGTTCCCTGTGTGTTTACAATAAAATGCATTTCATTTAGCACTGTATTACTGTATAAATATGTAAATTTATTAATTATGTTATCAATTCAAATTTCAAATACCAGCAGCTTTGAAATATATTTCCGATAAAAGGCCTACTATTTTCCATTTGGTTCATATGTTTCATTCTCATATATATAAGAGTAGGGCCCAGTTAGTTTTATTTTTAGCATTTTCAGCCTTGTCAAAAATTACTCACCCATGAAATGACAATGGAGTACTGAAAACATATAAATAAATATTAAATCTGCAAGCACCATTGTGGACTGTAGGCCTATTAGGCCTGCCGAGCATGAAATATTTTACCAAACGAGTGACATAATGTATCATCTCAATGCATAGTGCTAACTTGTTTTTAATTTCATGCTTGTTTTTATATTACAACACTCTTTACGGTTTAATGGATGAAATTCTGAGAAGAGTGGAACCGAGTACAGATGGAAGGGACACAAAAACCTTAGTGTTTGTGGACGATGGTTTGATTTGGGGTGAGAGTGCCAGAGAAGTACAGGAGAAGGTGGACAGATGGAATGAAGTTACTACCCGAGTTTATTAACAAATGTAATTAATTAATGTATTAACAAACAATGCAAAAGTGGGTAGGGCAGCTGTCTCTAGAGTGCAAAAAGCAGAAGGGTTTTAGTTTTACCAATAGGTGAGGGGGAAAAAATGTAAAATTTTGCTGTACAAGGCATATTTTGTACCTATACTTATGTATGGGGCAGTAACATGGGCAGTGGGAACAAAAGAAGAGTCAGTTGCAGCAGAAATTAAGTTTTTAAGAAGTGTCAAGGGAGTTACAAAGGTGGACAAGATAAGGCGAGTGTAATCAGAAAAGAACTGGGACTGGAGAGATTGAGGTTTAAACTAGGAAGAGAATGTCTTAAGATGGTTTGGACATATAAAGGATGGTCGAGGAGAGGATCCCAAGACGAGAATTTGAAGCGGCAGAGGAGGGAAAAAGAAAAGTAGGAAGGCCTAGAGAGAAATGGGGAAGATTAATTCAAGAAGATGTCGGAAAACAAGATGAAGTGTGGGAGCATGTGGCAAGAGTAAAGATGTGGGAGGGAGGACAGAAGAGAGTGGAGTAAATTGGTAGAGGGGACGGAGAAGACGAGGAAGAAACACTGAGTCTGGCAAGCTTAGTATCTACAGTTTCATGCCCTAGATGGTAGAAAACCGCCACTCAACCCGACATAGTTAGAACTGAATTAAGATTATTATTATTATGATTATTTTATTTTTGAAATTGTACAATTAGGCCTAATCGAAAATTAAGATGCACTCCTCCATAGAAAGTAAGAAAAGGGCCATGAGGCCCCCAGTCACAAAGTGTCTTAACTTACTATGCCTAAGTTATCTTCGTACAACCACATTATTAGAAGTAAATTAACAAATAATTAAAAGGAGATAGTAAAGGGTGAACAAATGATAATAAATAAACATGTGATTTGCTTGCAGAGTTATTACATTATCTGTTCCTAAGGTTGTTTTTAGGCAATTGGAAAACGCATTCAGTCTTATTATGTTGGTCATTAGTATTGGAGTTTTGCACCGTGCTAATTTCATTCATCGGGAGGTAAATATTTATGTCTCTCATGGCATGGGTATTTGTATAGTAAATTCTCACTTGTAGATATAAGAAATGGTGATACCTGAAGGCCACATCTTAGTTCTTTTGGGCAAAGCAAGAAGTGATACATTACAAAAAAGTAAAAACATATAGGCCTAGTAGGCCTACATTTTAATACTCTGTTCGATATAGAGGATATCTGCTAACGATCAATAATCGATTCTTCCCAAATCTATTATCGATAAATCGTGAAAGACGTTGCTAGTGTGGAAAAACCCTGTTTTGAGCAAATAGAAGGAACAAAAGGATGCACTTGCAAAAAGATCCACGTTCTGCATTGGCATGCCAAAAAGTATAGGCCTAATTTTAATTCGATTATCGATCGACGTAAAAAATTATCGATAATCGATTGCACATGGGCGATTATCGATAATCAAATTCATATCGAACGGCAACGCTAATATCTACCTACATAGGCTCCTCTTGTTGCTAACTTTACCCTTGACCCAATAAAAATCCTTCAGGTAATTCAAGAAGCACAGTTTCCTAACATAGATCACTTGTGTATTGGCCTTCAAAAGAATTGAAGTTAATAAACGAGATCAATGTATATCCTTTACATAGGTTTGCATTTATTATTGCTCTAAACTTATGCCAATAACATTACAATTACACTACAGTTGCCTCACCATGGAGTTGAATATAATAGAAGTAACGAAACCCAGCCCAATGGCCTGACTAGGGTTTGGAAAAATATGGTTTATGAGTTCTTGTGCCGACTTATTAAATTTTTAATTGTTATTGATGATCTTAAATTTCAGACTGTATCCTATGTGAAATATTAGCTCTTTTATTTGTGTTGTGATCATATTAAGGGCATGTAAGCCAGCTCCTCCATTTTACCTCTAGAGTTATTCAGACAGTGCGGTATTGTATTTTATTGTATTGTAGGTAGGCCTACTATTGTTTTATTCGTCATTTAATTACATGGCTAATTAAGAAAATCACAACATTTGTTATTAAACGTACAGGCATATGTGTATTCCCAATCTTTCCTCACCCCTTACTTATTAGCTTCAGTCAGCTCTCGGTAACAAAGCATGATGCATTTTTGTCTGACGATAGTTGCATGTGTCGACTCATGATCATGTCTCTCGATGAAAAGTGAAAACGGAACATGGCCTCCAATTGACATGTATTTTTTTTTTTTTTACATTGCTCGTCTTTGAGGATAATACAGAATTGGTGACCATTGGTTTCAGAGAGGTGGGGCTAGCTTTTCTTAAAATTGGCATTTTTATGTTCTTGACACCTCCATCATTAATTTTGTGTGTTGAATAAAATGAGTGTTCTTCTTCGACATTCTGTTTAAATAAATGGATGGTGTTTACAATAAAATGCATTTCATTTAGCACTGTATTACTGTATAAACATGTAAATTTATTAATTATGTTATCAATTCAAATTTCAAATACCAGCAGCTTTGAAATATATTTCCGATAAAAGGCCTACTATTTTCCATTTGGTTCATATGTTTCATTCTCATATATATAAGAGTAGGGCCCAGTTAGTTTTATTTTTAGATTTTCAGCCTTGTCAAAAATTACTCACCCATGAAATGACAATGGAGTACTGGAAACATATAAATAAATATTAAATCTGCAAGCACCATTGTGGACTGTAGGCCTATTAGGCCTGCCGAGCATGAAATATTTTACCAAACGAGTGACATAATGTATCATCTCAATGCATAGTGCTAACTTGTTTATTTAATTTCATGCTTGTTTTTATTACAACACTCTTTACGGTTGTAATGGATGAAATTCTGAGAAGAGTGGAACCGAGTACAGATGGAAGGGACACAAAAACCTTAGTGTTTGTGGACGATGTGTTGATTTGGGGTGAGAGTGCCAGAGAAGTACAGGAGAAGGTGGACAGATGGAATGAAGTTACTACAGAGTTTATTAACAAATGTAATTAATTAATGTATTAACAAACAATGCAAAAGTGGGTAGGGCAGCTGTCATCTAGAGTGCAAAAAGCAGAAGGGTTTTAGTTTTACCAATAGGTGAGGGGGAAAAAATGTAAAATTTTGCTGTACAAGGCATATTTTGTACCTATACTTATGTATGGGGCAGTAACATGGGCAGTGGGAACAAAAGAAGAGTCAGTTGCAGCAGAAATTAAGTTTTTAAGAAGTGTCAAGGGAGTTACAAAGGTGGACAGATAAGAAGAGTGTAATCAGAAAAGAACTGGGACTGGAGAGATTGAGGTTTAAACTAGGAAGAGAACGTCTTAAGATGGTTTGGACATATAAAGGATGGGCGAGGAGAGGATCCCAAGACGAGAATTTGAAGCGGCAGAGGAGGGAAAAAGAAAAGTAGGAAGGCCTAGAGAGAAATGGGGAAGATTAATTCAAGAAGATGTCGGAAAACAAGATGAAGTGTGGGAGCATGTGGCAAGTGTAAAGATGTGGGAGGGAGGACAGAAGAGAGTGGAGTAAATTGGTAGAGGGGACGGAGAAGACGAGGAAGAAACACTGATTCTGGCAAGCTTAGTATCTACAGTTTCATGCCCTAGATGGTAGAAAACCGCCACTCAACCCGACATAGTTAGAACTGAATTAAGATTATTATTATTATGATTATTTTATTTTGAAATTGTACAATTAGGCCTAATCGAAAATTAAGATGCACTCCTCCATAGAAAGTAAGAAAAGGGCCATGAGGCCCCCAGTCACAAAGTGTCTTAACTTACTATGCCTAAGTTATACTTCGTACAACCACATTATTAGAAGTAAATTAACAAATAATTAAAAGGAGATAGTAAAGGGTGAACAAATGATAATAAATAAACATGTGATTTGCTTGCAGAGTTATTACATTATCTGTTCCTAAGGTTGTTTTTAGGCAATTGGAAAAAGCATTCAGTCTTATTATGTTGGTCATTAGTATTGGAGTTTGCACCGTGCTAATTTCATTCGTCGGGAGGTAAATATTTATGTCTCTCATGGCATGGGTATTGTATAGTAAATTCTCACTTGTAGAAATAAGAAATGGTGATACCTGAAGGCCACATCTTAGTTCTTTTGGGCAAAGCAAAAAGTGATACATTACAAAAAAGTAAAAACATATAGGCCTAGTAGGCCTACATTTTAATACTCTGTTCGATATAGAGGATATCTGCTAACGATCAATAATCGAGAAAACCCAAATCTAAGAAAAAAAAAGCATGAAAGACGTCGCTAGTGTGGAAAACCCCTTTTTTGAGCAAATAGAAGGAACAAAAGGATGCACTTGCAAAAGGTCCACGTTCTGCATTGGGATGCCAAAAAGTATAGGCCTAATTTTAATTCGATTATCGATCGACGTAAAAATTATCGATAATCGATTGCACATGCGCGCGATTATCGATAATCAAATTCATATCGAACGGCAACGCTAATATCTACCTACATAGGCTCCTCTTGTTGCTAACTTTACCCTGACCCAATAAAAATCCTTCAGGTAATTCAAGAAGCACAGTTTCCTAACACAGATCACTTGTGTATTGGCCTTCAAAAGAATTGAAGTTAATAAATGAGATCAATGTATATCCTTTACATAGGTTTGCATTTATTATTGCTCTAAACTTATGCCAATAATATTACAATTACACTACAGTTGCCTCACCATGGAGTTGAATATAATAGAAGTAACGAAACCCAGCCCAATGGCCTGACTAGGGTTTGGAAAAATATGGTTTATGAGTTCTTGTGCCGACTTATTAAATTTTTAATTGTTATTGATGATCTTAAATTTCAGACTGTATCCTATGTGAAATATTAGCTCTTTTATTTGTGTTGTGATCATATTAAGGGCATGTAAGCCAGCTCCTCCATTTTACCTCTAGAGTTATTCAGACAGTGCGGTATTGTATTTTATTGTATTGTAGGTAGGCCTACTATTGTTTTATTCGTCATTTAATTACATGGCTAATTAAGAAAATCACAACATTTGTTATTAAACGTACAGGCATATGTGTATTCCCAATCTTTCCTCACCCCTTACTTATTAGCTTCAGTCAGCTCTCGGTAACAAAGCATGATGCATTTTTGTCTGACGATAGTTGCATGTGTCGACTCATGATCATGTCTCTCGATGAAAAGTGAAAACGGAACATGGCCTCCAATTGACATGTATTTTTTTTTTTTTTACATTGCTCGTCTTTGAGGATAATACAGAATTGGTGACCATTGGTTTCAGAGAGGTGGGGCTAGCTTTTCTTAAAATTGGCATTTTTATGTTCTTGACACCTCCATCATTAATTTTGTGTGTTGAATAAAATGAGTGTTCTTCTTCGACATTCTGTTTAAATAAATGGATGGTGTTTACAATAAAATGCATTTCATTTAGCACTGTATTACTGTATAAATATGTAAATTTATTAATTATGTTATCAATTCAAATTTCAAATACCAGCAGCTTTGAAATATATTTCCGATAAAAGGCCTACTATTTTCCATTTGGTTCATATGTTTCATTCTCATATATATAAGAGTAGGGCCCAGTTAGTTTTATTTTTAGATTTTCAGCCTTGTCAAAAATTACTCACCCATGAAATGACAATGGAGGACGGAAAACAGATAAATAAATAGTAAATCTGCAAGCACCATTGTGGACTGTAGGCCTATTAGGCCTGCCGAGCATGAAATATTTTACCAAACGAGTGACATAATGTATCATCTCAATGCATAGTGCTAACTTGTTTATTTAATTTCATGCTTGTTTTTATTACAACACTCTTTACGGTTGTAATGGATGAAATTCTGAGAAGAGTGGAACCGAGTACAGATGGAAGGGACACAAAAACCTTAGTGTTTGTGGACGATGTGTTGATTTGGGGTGAGAGTGCCAGAGAAGTACAGGAGAAGGTGGACAGATGGAATGAAGTTACTACAGAGTTTATTAACAAATGTAATTAATTAATGTATTAACAAACAATGCAAAAGTGGGTAGGGCAGCTGTCATCTAGAGTGCAAAAAGCAGAAGGGTTTTAGTTTTACCAATAGGTGAGGGAAAAAAATGTAAAATTTTGCTGTACAAGGCATATTTTGTACCTATACTTATGTATGGGGCAGTAACATGGGCAGTGGGAACAAAAGAAGAGTCAGTTGCAGCAGAAATTAAGTTTTTAAGAAGTGTCAAGGGAGTTACAAAGGTGGACAAGATAAGAAGAGTGTAATCAGAAAAGAACTGGGACTGGAGAGATTGAGGTTTAAACTAGGAAGAGAACGTCTTAAGATGGTTTGGACATATAAAGGATGGGCGAGGAGAGGATCCCAAGACGAGAATTTGAAGCGGCAGAGGAGGGAAAAAGAAAAGTAGGAAGGCCTAGAGAGAAATGGGGAAGATTAATTCAAGAAGATGTCGGAAAACAAGATGAAGTGTGGGAGCATGTGGCAAGTGTAAAGATGTGGGAGGGAGGACAGAAGAGAGTGGAGTAAATTGGTAGAGGGGACGGAGAAGACGAGGAAGAAACACTGATTCTGGCAAGCTTAGTATCTACAGTTTCATGCCCTAGATGGTAGAAAACCGCCACTCAACCCGACATAGTTAGAACTGAATTAAGATTATTATTATTATGATTATTTTATTTTTGAAATTGTACAATTAGGCCTAATCGAAAATTAAGATGCACTCCTCCATAGAAAGTAAGAAAAGGGCCATGAGGCCCCCAGTCACAAAGTGTCTTAACTTACTATGCCCAAGTTATACTTCGTACAACCACATTATTAGAAATAAATTAACAAATAATTAAAAGGAGATAGTAAAGGGTGAACAAATGATAATAAATAAACATGTGATTTGCTTGCAGAGTTATTACATTATCTGTTCCTAAGGTTGTTTTTAGGCAATTGGAAAACGCATTCAGTCTTATTATGTTGGTCATTAGTATTGGAGTTTGCACCGTGCTAATTTCATTCATCGGGAGGTAAATATTTATGTCTCTCATGGCATGGGTATTTGTATAGTAAATTCTCACTTGTAGAAATAAGAAATGGTGATACCTGAAGGCCACATCTTAGTTCTTTTGGGCAAAGCAAAAAGTGATACATTACAAAAAAGTAAAAACATATAGGCCTAGTAGGCCTACATTTTAATACTCTGTTCGATATAGAGGATATCTGCTAACGATCAATAATCGATTCTTCCCAAATCTATTATCGATAAATCGTGAAAGACGTTGCTAGTGTGGAAAAACCCTGTTTTGAGCAAATAGAAGGAACAAAAGGATGCACTTGCAAAAGATCCACGGTCTCTGCATTGGCATGCCAAAAAGTATAGGCCTAATTTTAATTCGATTATCGATCGACGTAAAAATTATCGATAATCGATTGCACATGCGCGATTATCGATAATCAAATTCATATCGAACGGCAACGCTAATATCTACCTACATAGGCTCCTCTTGTTGCTAACTTTACCCTTGACCCAATAAAAATCCTTCAGGTAATTCAAGAAGCACAGTTTCCTAACACAGATCACTTGTGTATTGGCCTTCAAAAGAATTGAAGTTAATAAATGAGATCAATGTATATCCTTTACATAGGTTTGCATTTATTATTGCTCTAAACTTATGCCAATAATATTACAATTACACTACAGTTGCCTCACCATGGAGTTGAATATAATAGAAGTAACGAAACCCAGCCCAATGGCCTGACTAGGGTTTGGAAAAATATTGTTTATGAGTTCTTGTGCCGACTTATTAAATTTTTAATTATTATTGATGATCTTAAATTTCAGACTGTATCCTATGTGAAATATTAGCTCTTTTATTTGTGTTGTGATCATATTAAGGGCATGTAAGCCAGCTCCTCCATTTTACCTCTAGAGTTATTCAGACAGTGCGGTATTGTATTTTATTGTATTGTAGGTAGGCCTACTATTGTTTTATTCGTCATTTAATTACATGGCTAATTAAGAAAATCACAACATTTGTTATTAAACGTACAGGCATATGTGTATTCCCAATCTTTCCTCACCCCTTACTTATTAGCTTCAGTCAGCTCTCGGTAACAAAGCATGATGCATTTTTGTCTGACGATAGTTGCATGTGTCGACTCATGATCATGTCTCTCGATGAAAAGTGAAAACGGAACATGGCCTCCAATTGACATGTATTTTTTTTTTTTTTACATTGCTCGTCTTTGAGGATAATACAGAATTGGTGACCATTGGTTTCAGAGAGGTGGGGCTAGCTTTTCTTAAAATTGGCATTTTTATGTTCTTGACACCTCCATCATTAATTTTGTGTGTTGAATAAAATGAGTGTTCTTCTTCGACATTCTGTTTAAATAAATGGATGGTGTTTACAATAAAATGCATTTCATTTAGCACTGTATTACTGTATAAACATGTAAATTTATTAATTATGTTATCAATTCAAAATTTCAAATACCAGCAGCTTTGAAATATATTTCCGATAAAAGGCCTACTATTTTCCATTTGGTTCATATGTTTCATTCTCATATATATAAGAGTAGGGCCCAGTTAGTTTTATTTTTAGATTTTCAGCCTTGTCAAAAATTACTCACCCATGAAATGACAATGGAGTACTGGAAACATATAAATAAATATTAAATCTGCAAGCACCATTGTGGACTGTAGGCCTATTAGGCCTGCCGAGCATGAAATATTTTACCAAACGAGTGACATAATGTATCATCTCAATGCATAGTGCTAACTTGTTTATTTAATTTCATGCTTGTTTTTATTACAACACTCTTAACGGTTGTAATGTATGAAATTCTGAGAAGAGTGGAACCGAGTACAGATGGAAGGGACACAAAAACCTTAGTGTTGTGGACGATGTGTTGATTTGGGGTGAGAGTGCCAGAGAAGTGCAGGAGAAGGTGGACAGATGGAATGAAGTTACTACAGAGTTTATTAACAAATGTAATTAATTAATGTATTAACAAACAATGCAAAAGTGGGTAGGGCAGCTGTCATCTAGAGTGCAAAAAGCAGAAGGGTTTTAGTTTTACCAATAGGTGAGGGGGAAAAAAATGTAAAATTTTGCTGTACAAGGCATATTTTGTACCTATACTTATGTATGGGGCAGTAACATGGGCAGTGGGAACAAAAGAAGAGTCAGTTGCAGCAGAAATTAAGTTTTTAAGAAGTGTCAAGGGAGTTACAAAGGTGGACAAGTAAGAAGAGTGTAATCAGAAAAGAACTGGGACTGGAGAGATTGAGGTTTAAACTAGGAAGAGAACGTCTTAAGATGGTTTGGACATATATAAAGGATGGGCGAGGAGAGGATCCCAAGACGAGAATTTGAAGCGGCAGAGGAGGGAAAAAGAAAAGTAGGAAGGCCTAGAGAGAAATGGGGAAGATTAATTCAAGAAGATGTCGGAAAACAAGATGAAGTGTGGGAGCATGTGGCAAGTGTAAAGATGTGGGAGGGAGGACAGAAGAGAGGGGAGTAAATTGGTAGAGGGGACGGAGAAGACGAGGAAGAAACACTGAGTCTGGCAAGCTTAGTATCTACAGTTTCATGCCCTAGATGGTAGAAAACCGCCACTCAACCCGACATAGTTAGAACTGAATTAAGATTATTATTATTATGATTATTTTATTTTTGAAATTGTACAATTAGGCCTAATCGAAAATTAAGATGCACTCCTCCATAGAAAGTAAGAAAAAGGCCATGAGGCCCCCAGTCACAAAGTGTCTAACTTACTATGCCTAAGTTATACTTCGTACAACCACATTATTAGAAGTAAATTAAAAATAATTAAAAGGAGATAGTAAAGGGTGAACAAATGATAATAAATAAACATGTGATTTGCTTGCAGAGTTATTACATTATCTGTTCCTAAGGTTGTTTTTAGGCAATTGGAAAACGCATTCAGTCTTATTATGTTGGTCATTAGTATTGGAGTTTGCACCGTGCTAATTTCATTCATCGGGAGGTAAATATTTATGTCTCTCATGGCATGGGTATTTGTATAGTAAATTCTCACTTGTAGAAATAAGAAATGGTGATACCTGAAGGCCACATCTTAGTTCTTTTGGGCAAAGCAAAAAGTGATACATTACAAAAAAGTAAAAACATATAGGCCTAGTAGGCCTACATTTTAATACTCTGTTCAATATAGAGGATATCTGCTAACGATCAATAATCGATTCTTCCCAAATCTATTATCGATAAATCGTGAAAGACGTTGCTAGTGTGGAAAAACCCTGTTTTGAGCAAATAGAAGGAACAAAAGGATGCACTTGCAAAAGATCCACGGTCTGCATTGGCATGCCAAAAAGTATAGGCCTAATTTTAATTTGATTATCGATCGACGTAAAAATTATCGATAATCGATTGCACATGCGCGATTATCGATAATCAAATTCATATCGAACGGCAACGCTAATATCTACCTACATAGGCTCCTCTTGTTGCTAACTTTACCCTTGACCCAATAAAAATCCTTCAGGTAATTCAAGAAGCACAGTTTCCTAACACAGATCACTTGTGTATTGGCCTTCAAAAGAATTGAAGTTAATAAATGAGATCAATGTATATCCTTTACATAGGTTTGCATTTATTATTGCTCTAAACTTATGCCAATAATATTACAATTACACTACAGTTGCCTCACCATGGAGTTGAATATAATAGAAGTAACGAAACCCAGCCCAATGGCCTGACTAGGGTTTGGAAAAAATGGTTTATGAGTTCTTGTGCCGACTTATTAAATTTTTAATTATTATTGATGATCTTAAATTTCAGACTGTATCCTATGTGAAATATTAGCTCTTTTATTTGTGTTGTGATCATATTAAGGGCATGTAAGCCAGCTCCTCCATTTTACCTCTAGAGTTATTCAGACAGTGCGGTATTGTATTTTATTGTATTGTAGGTAGACCTACTATTGTTTTATATTCGTCATTTGATTACATGGCTAATTAAGAAAATCACAACATTTGTTATTAAACGTACAGGCATATGTGGATTCCCAATCTTTTCTCACCCTTACTTATTAGCTTCAGTCAGCTCTCGGTAACAAAGCATGATTTGCATTTTTGTCTGACGATAGTTGCATGTGTCGACTCATGATCATGTCTCTCGATGAAAAGTGAAAACGGAACATGGCCTCCAATTGACATGTATTTTTTTTTTTTTTACATTGCTCGTCTTTGAGGATAATACAGAATTGGTGACCATTGGTTTCAGAGAGGTGGGGCTAGCTTTTCTTAAAATTGGCATTTTTATGTTCTTGACACCTCCATCATTAATTTTGTGTGTTGAATAAAATGAGTGTTCTTCTTCGACAATCTGTTTAAATAAATGAATAAATAAATAAATTTGTATTTAGAGTCTTAATACTCAGTCATATAACTGATTTTCAGTGAGGGACAGTAAACCAAAGCGACCAAGCCAACCCTGTAGGCCCCAACGCGATCGACGAGCGAGCGATAACCAACCAAAGATCAATATTTAATGGGAAATAAAGCAACCAGTGGTATGGACAGTGCGAACACCCGCGGATCAACGCCAGAATCAACAAGGCCGATTCATAACAACTTTAAATTTATTATGTGCCTCGTTGCTAGGACGGCACCCTAAGTCACCATTTACAAATTCCTAGACAAGAACTGATGGGCTTCAGTCCAAATCAGAAGTTAAAAAACTTCTGACTTTAGCGGGAATCGAACCCTGGACCTTCTGCATTGGAAGCAGAGACGCTAACCACAAGACCAACGAGCCACACTCGCACACAGTAGGTTCTGTTCAAACTTCTAATCTTGCTCCTTGTTCCAGATGTATGGCGGTATGCGCGGCATCAAGGGCCTCGTCTGTGAAACGTCTGTCCTGGACGCTGACGAGGGTATTCGGTTTCCGCGGATATTCCATCCCCGAGTGCCAGAAGCTTCTGCCCAAGGCCAAGGGAGGAGCCGAACCCCTACCAGAGGGGCTGTTCTGGCTTCTCATCACTGGTGACGTTCCCACAGAAGCTCAAGTCAAAGCTATTTCCAAAGAGTGGGCTAACAGGTGAGGTTATCACACCAGGCGTTTTGTTTTTTTATCCAAACAATGTTCAAAGACATGGTATGGTACAATTAATACAAGGGCTTTCCGAGATTAGGATAACATTTACTGGGCGATTCCGATCCCCAATTTATGGGTCATTATGACCCCTGCTAAAAATTCTAACTGTCACTTTTTCGATTTCTAACTACTATTTAGAGAATCTGTGGATTCGCCAATATTGAAATTGGCCCATCTCTTTTTTGAAGGCTTATTCATATTATTCAAAGCCCTTCTATTGATCATCAGATAATTTACTGTGGATTGACCATTTCATTTCTACTAATAAGTTATTTGAAAAACACAAACTTGAATCTAAAGTCTAAAGTCTTACTGTTGATCCCACGCATTTCATTTCTACTATTTAGTTTTTTGAATTATTCATAACACATGCTTGAAACTATAGTCTAGACCAAACAATTCTAGGTACATGTACTTCCAAATGTGATAAGATAACTTGATATGAGATACCTACATTTTTATTGTTCAGTAGATAATTTTTACAAATTAAATATTATCTCTACAGAGATTCTATCTGATCAGGTAGGTAATCTTTAACACTATCTTGTTAAAAAGTTCAAGAAATTAGATTAGTTTCAAAATAATAAATCCTTAGTTTTGCCGGTTCATTTTTAATCCTGTCAAATAAGACCGTATAGCTATAGGCCTATATTGACGTTTAGAGGAAAAAGTTGGGAAGAAGCTGAACTTTTGCAGAGACTTTCCTTACAGAATACTAATTAACATACTAGAAACTCTCTTACAATCGGACTGGAGCTTCGGCCGCCCTATTGTAAAATGGCTGTCCAAATGTGTTTGTTTTAGTATTTCTCCAAAATGGATGGGATGTTTCAATTGCAAAAATATTCACCATTAAATACCCTACAAAAATGGTGTCTACCATATTTTTGGTAGGGTCAACGGTGACGTAACAAAATCGTGTTATATATATGTTGCTTATTCAAGTAAAGTTTGTTCGGTCTAACGGTAGGCTACACATGAAGACCTAGAATTCATAAGGAATTCTGGGAAGTAAATTACTCCACGTGGAGTTGTACACCTCATTGACCAATCACAATCCGAGTTTTGAAGATTGAGCCAATAGGGTTGCTAAAAGATTTTGGAACTACAATATATAGAAAGGGGTTTCCTGAGATAATTGGCAGCTGAATACAAGAAAATATGAATTGAAACCACAATGTATTATAAATTGTGATCAACAAAGGAGTTAATTTGCTGTAAAGGAATGAATGATTGTTATCTTTCGATGGGTAGCGTTAGACCGTACCAGTTGATTTCCTAGTTTATGTACCCAGCATAGAACAATTGCATTTAATTTGGTAAAAAATGTATTTATACTAAGGCTTTCATAAAACGATAGAAAAGGTTATTTTAGATAGAATACAATGAAAATATTTTGCAGTGACAGGCCAAATTAAATGCATTATTGGTTTGTTTCTAGGGGTGGGCGAACCCAGGTTTTTGACTTTCGAGCCGAACTCGAACTTTTGAACCAAAATTTTCGAACTTCGAACTCGAGCCGAACTTTTGAAAATCCATTATTATTCTGTAACGAATAGACATTTATAATTTTTTTTTTAAGTTATAAAAAAATTTAATTTGAATATAAAAGCTCAATTTTTTTTTTTTTTAAGTTATAAAAATTTTAATTTAAAAAAAAGCTCAAAATAAAGGTTCCATTTCGTCATAAAAAATTCAATTAATTAAACTATTTTTTCAAATTTTGCGTATTTTCAAATTTCCCGCCGTTAAGATTCAATAATGTTGGTACTTCGTAGATCAAGAAGCAAAATTTCTAGTTTGTGTTTGTTATGTTGCCGACCCTGCACGACGAGTGTGAATTGTGACGATCAAGCCAATCACAGATGCGCACCGCCTTCTAACAGATAGCTTCGCCGTGACGTCATGGCGTGACAAAACGAGAACTTTTCAAAGCGCTGGAACTTGGAAAATCAGCTGTTAGAAAAATCTAGTATGGCGACCGCTGCTTTGTTGTTTTTTACGCGAACGATGTATTCAATCAGTTTTTGGCGTGTTTTTGGCGTAATTTCAAGACGAAGTTCGTTTAAAGTTCGAAGTTTTGATAAAAACCGAACTCGAGCTTAAAAAGTCGAGCCCGAGCCGAGCCGAACTTCAAAAAAAGCTCGGCTCGGGCTCGATTTTTCGAACGTTCGCCCACCCCTATTTGTTTCTTTATTCAAATAAAAATGACGGGGACCCTATTTCTAATTTCTATTAATAATTCGTTTGGTTTTGATTGTTCTAGAGCTGGTCTCCCTTCCCACATAGTCACTATGCTAAACAACTTCCCCACAAACCTTCACCCAATGTCGCAGTTCTCCGCAGCTGTCACTGCTCTCAACTCGGAGAGCAAGTTTGCACAAGCCTACGCAAGTGGTGTGCACAAATCCAAATACTGGGAGGTACGTAGCTCACTTCTTCACTGCACATTTTATCCCCAAAATGAAACGAAAAAAAAGCAAAAAGAAACGTGGCAAACTTTAAAAAAAAATTAAAATAAATAAATAATAGATACAGTTTGTATTTCTGATAATATGCAAAAACACCATTACTTTTTTGATTTGGTTCCAATTATTGCTCAAAATTTGATCAAATATGGTCAAAATTGTCAGTCCCTTGGATGTCCAAAACACATCATTTGAAACTTAAATCTCTATTTCTATCAATTCAAATCAAATTTCTATCAAATGACATTTCTCATATCAAATCAATCAAATCAAATTTCTATCAAACATATTCTGAAACTTTTTTACATTTAATTCATAATTTCACATTTGTGAACTTATGTCCTACTACAAGTTTGTAATCAACACTGGTGTATGATTTTCAAGGTCAAAAAGTCTGTCATTCCCCTGGATGGATCTTGAACACCAGTTAATATGTTCTTTATGTTCTCTATGCTTTTCCAACCTGTCAACCCTTCTCCAATCATAGTTAATATGGGGTCATTCCATGTCAAATCAACCGATGAAAAAACTTCACCGACTCAGATTTTCATGATTTTTTTTTTGTAGTAAATACCCCCAAAAATACCATGAATCCAAAATTTTAGGTCTCTCCCTTAAATACTTTTTTAGTTACAGCCGGTCAAATATTGCCCGTAAACTCAAATTTGGGTTCGCGCGCTGAAGCGATAAATGCAGTAGCTCTGAAACTATTTGTCCTAGAAAGCTCTTCCATATGTCATTTGAAAGCTGTTGCAAAAATCTATCCATTATAACTACTTTAAACATTGTTTTGAGCAATTCATATGCTATTGTGCTACAGCGTATGTTTTGACCTTGAATATTTCCAAAAAAGTACTTTGAAAAAATAAAAAATAAATTGGCTTGATCTTTGATGTAAGTTCTATGTGTGTGCCAAATTTCAAGATGGGGGTGCAACAGGGTTGAGAAAAACCCGGGTTTTTCTGAAAAAACCCAACCCGGGCGGGTTTTTTCAGGGTTTTTGGGGTTTTTGGCGGGGTTTTGGAAATTTCAAGCTAAATATGTGTAAAATGTCTATTTTGCACGTTTGCCCTATTATTGGTTAATTTTTCAAAGTAGGCCTATGCCTACACACAAAAATATTAGGTAGTAGGAAATAAAATAAGTTTTGTTTTAATTAGCAGTGACCTAGTGATGCATTTTTTTTTTAGAGGTTAAGGCATCTCGGTTAGCGCTTAAATTTGAATTCGCATAATGAATAGCCTAAGATGTTCATTGTTCAGTTTCAATTTCATTATCATTATCTTGAAATATTTCATTAGTCCTATGTAGGCCTACTAGAGAGAGAAACTTTTATTTGTCAAGGAAAACAAAACTCTGTTCTACAAATACAACTGCCACAAGGACACAGAATAAAAACAACATACATTGATTAGCAACAGTAAAAAAAGTTTTAAATTTAAATACAAATACAAGAAATGAGTAATAATAAGCAATTCTTAGGCCTATGCATTGATTATTATTTGGAATTTGTGTAGTGTACTTACACTTATACTTTGACTTTGTTTCAGTTTATTGTAATAAATAATTAATATGAATCTATTAATGTGTTTTACTCAAAACCCCCAAAAACCCACTTTGTACTGGGTTTTTTCAAGTGGGTTTTTGGTTGAAAAACCCGCCGGGTTTTTTCGGGCTGGGCAAAATTTCTCAACCCTGGGGTGCAATGGGTTTAGATTCTGTAGCTAAATGAATACTGGAAAATGTTAAAAATGCATTTTTTTCCCCCAAACTTTAATTTTAACATTTGTTTTTACATCTTAGAATTCAAATACAAAATTGTGTTTCAATTTATTGCCAATAGGTGGCAATAGTGTCATGTAAAATCAAGTGAGTCAGCCATATTGTCATAAAATCCTACCAAGACAGCTTAGCAACTATGATGAGCGATCTACATGTGCCTAAGTGTTATTTATCGGACTGTCCTCACTGCCCTGGTGCAACACCTTTGAAGAAGAATTTGCTAGATATCATGGACCGGGAAATGATTGAAAATATTACATACAAACAGCGGGTGTCGGTAGATCGCTGCAATCTTAAAACATTAACAAAATCAGCCGATGAATTTGTTGATGTTTTTTGTGATTAGTTGATTAATTTGAATCGACACTCTTTCATTGTAAGGCAGCAATCAGAATTTCAAACACACAAAAAAGGCAGCTGGAAGATGGGGAATTTTTAGTGATTTGTGACTGCGGAAAAATTACTCATTTGTTTTGCAAGATGCAGCCCAAGGATACCATTGAGACAATGCCCAAGCCACAATTAATCCTTTTGTGGCATACCTACTACAATGAGAATGGTGAGACAAAATATGTAGGCCTAGGCCTAAGTTTTGTAATAATTTCAGAATGTCTTTGCCATGATACTGTGGCCATTGGTGTTCACCTTTTTCAAACTAAGTTTTAAATTTAAGTTTAAGAAACAAGTTCCCTGGGGCAGTAAAAAAAATATTTTACTTTTCTGATGACTGCAGCCCAATATAAAAACCTAAAGAACTTTGTATATCTTTGTCTACATAAAGAGGATTTTCATGGTATTGCTGCAGAGTGGCATTTTTCGGCCACTTCCCACGGGAAAGGTGCTTTGTGATGATTTGAGCCCTGGCAGCACGGGCAAGTCTGCAGAGAGCATACCAAGACCAAATAATGACTCCAAGGCAGTTGTACGAATGGGCAATTCCAACCTTAACAAATGTGTCCTTATTCTATTGTACCAATGAGAACCATGACACCCATGAACATCTCCTCAAAGAACGGTTTTCGGCTGCTATAGCACGATCTCTGGCACTCAGAAATTACATTGCTTGATACCAATTTCAAACACTACTGTAGCCACAAAAATATTTTCCTATTCAACGCACGTTAGAGAGAAGAGTCTGTGTCAATTTTGAAGTACTACGCGGTTTCGTGACGTCGTGTGTTATTTCAACTGACGACAATAAGAAATAGGTGACATTAAGCTTTCTTCATCCACATGGGCCTTCATCGTTGTCCTCATACCCGTAGATACAAGATATCCTAACAGGGGCCCTAGGTTACATACTAACAATAATTGACCCGACAACTATGACAGGACGAGTGTATTCACTGAGCAAGAGTGAAACATCTCAAGCAGACATTAAGCTCACAAGTTGGAAATCATAATTTATTGAAATGGGGTAGGCATAACCTTTATAAACATATATGCAACCTATGTTGGTACTTTAAATTTATGTCTACTGGGTTGATCAGTAGGCCCCTACTATTGAGCAAAGTTAAAAGAAAATTTAATGTTGGGATAAACTGAATTTTGAACATTTTCCAGTATTCATTTAGCTACAGAATCTAAACCCATTGCACCCCCATCTTGAAATTTGGCACACACATAGAACTTACATCAAAGATCAAGCCATTTTTTTTCTTTTTTTTCAAAGATACCTTTTTGGAAATATTCAAGGTCAAAAAATACACTGTAGCACAATAGCATATGAATTGCCCAAAATAATGATGAAAGTAGTTATTATGGATAGATTTTTGCAACAGCTTTCAAATGACATATGGAAGAGCTTTCTAGGACAAATAGTTTCAGAGCTACTGCATTTATCGCTAAAGCGCGCGAACCCAAATTTGAGTTTACGGGCAATATTTGACCGGCTGTAACTCAAAAAGTATTTAAGGTAGAGACCTAAAATTTTGGATTTGGGTCATTCTTGAAAAACTTGCCCAAACCCCGTCACATCACTTTCACATTTTTTATTTTTTTAAATATTCATGCAAGTTTTAAATCCTTGATAGCTTATTTTTGCTGCATTAATTCTGAACTCGAAAATCATATTCACCTACACCTGTTTAAAAAATTAGTACCAAAAATAAAAATAAACTTGTTCAAAAGTGTGATAAAAGCTGTGTCCTAGACAAGAATCTAAACTTTTGGGTTTCATTTTGTACTAGAAATAGTTATTTAATAAAGGTATGCTTAATTTTAAGACATCAGTATTACCTTAACCTATCTTTTAAGTAAATTGAATGAAGTATCATTCCATTAATTTCATTGTTAGGACATATTTTATGTGTGTCTCTATTGTTACCTCACTCTTGTTACCTCACTCTTGTTACCAAGTTTGCATTTGAAAATTTCCGCCCTAAACAGAACCTCACAGTGCAAGCATGACAAGGCTGTGGTTTCCTGTCCAACAAGATGGCTGGTATGAATGCATCTTGTAAATGAAGAAAATTATCATCTTTCTACTGTTAATTTGATGGGAGTATTTTAATTCAATCTCACTTTTGTTACCTAGATAATTTGAGGTAATGTTTTAGGTACATTATTTACTATAAATTACTTAACAGGGCAATCAATACCAGAACCCATTGATAATACTGACAAGGAAAACAAGCATGGCTGACATTAATTATTTATATTATTAGGTTAAAATCTCACTTTTGTTACCCTCACTCTTGTTACTAAAAAGTAACACGGGTGAGATTCTGAGTAACATAGGTGAGTATTTATATGAAATTTCAGTACATTAGGGTTGCCAAGACCACCTCAAAGAGATGAGTTTACATTTGATGTAGAATTTCAAGGCTTTTGTGTTAAGACGTTTCCAGAGCCCGTTGTTCTAAGTTTTGCCGCTAGGTTTCGAGACCAGTAATGTGGATGTCTACTTGTCCGGCAAAAATGCTTTTAAAAGTTCAGCGTTTCTCCTACAGATGGGGTGGTGAAAATACACGAGGGTTTGACAGTAGTTTTGAATTTCAACTGATTTCGGATGTGTGTTGTGACGCACGGCCCACCATTGTCGTTCAAGGTCGCTTCTTTTGAATGGATCGCCTCACTCAGCCGGCGAGCGGTCAGGTAGTCGGGGGTAATTGCTTTCTCGAAGCTAGCCGGGTGAGGGTTTTCTACCTTTTGTATTCTCTTTCTGTTCTTATTGTTCTATTTATTTATTGACATTTTTTTGTTTAATTGCAAATATCTAATAAAATTGTTGAAATGTTAAGCGTGTGTCTTGAATTTTGTTTTTTGGACGTAATTCTACGATAAAAACTGACTGAGTTACGGATAATGATTCTATAATAATATGTGAATAATATTTACATTCAATAAAACATTGATCCATATTTCAGTCAGTTTTGATCGTAGACACTAGGGAAAAAACCGCATTTCATAACTCAAACTACACATTTAAACTGCGTCATTAAATATTTTCAATTATAAAAAAATATTTCGCTGAATAAATTATTTTCATCACAATAGATTTGAAATGGACGAAGGCATGGTAAAAAAAAAACATGTTCCTCCCAAACTCGCTCACTTGAATGCCCCGATGCCTGCCTCGTTATCCCCTCACGATTTAAAAAGAAAAAAGTGGAAAGGGAAAAGTGTACAAAGATTAGGCCAGGCCGCCCTCGCCTATACTAATTAGTTAAAATTCTCATTGTAGGGTGCACACCAGCGTTTCTTTCTGTGATTAGTAATATCTGTGATCGACCTTCGGCAGAGCACAAAGAGCATTGTGAATTTTAGCAGAACTTGACATATTCATGTTTAGACTTATTATTATCTATACCTGCTGATTGCGTAATCTGTAGATGTTCCAACGCGTTGAAACTGTAACCCTGATGGACTAGGCTGGGGAGAAGCAATCAAGTTGGTCTGTTCCGTTACGTCGTAAGTTGTTACATTATTTAGTCCCTAAAATGAGTTTGTATGTAAATAATAAAAGGTAAATATTATATTTGCGAAGCGTTGAACGTGTGAGGGGGGGGGGGGCGTAATGCGTAATTTCATAATAAGGGAAATAACTTGAATTTGATGTAACATCACGCGATCTAAACCGATGCTTTTCAATAGTGGCGCACCCAGGATTTCATCCAGGGGGTGGGGGGGCAGCCCCCCCCCAAAAGTGTTCTAAATCGGAAATGCACTATTTGTAAGTGGCAGCGCTGCTGATTAGTGGTGCCGGGTGAAATTTAGGTTGGGTCTAAAAAGTTGCCGCTATAGAGCGTGTGGCGGTCATAAAACCATGGACTTAGAATAGTAACTGGCGTGTAAATCCACGATAAAAACAAAGCGCAGCTCTCATATGAAAATAAAATACCGCAAACTGATCACAGCGCTAAGCTCAAGACGCAACAAGGTGTTTTGTTTTCTTTCTTTCTTTCTTTCTTTCTTTCTTTCTTTTATTTATTTGTTTCAATATTATTTTCATCAAAATCTATCATACATAAGATATATTAAAAGTGAAGAGCTTTGAATATAAATTTAATGTTGGTGCTTGTGAGGGGTTCTGGGGGGAGGGGTGGCTTTAGCCCTGAAAGCTCCCCCCTTGGGTGCGCCACTGCTTTTCAATACAATGCGTTTGTTTGGTTATACTTATGGCTACAGCAGCAGACATTATGAACTTCTAATTGAATTCTTTTGACAATTATTTAGATGCAGATTTTCTTATTCGTCAAAGCCTCTAAGGCTAAAGCAGGTTAAATAGTGTTACATAAATACAAATAAATTAAATCAAAAATAAAATTAATACAATTTAACTTAAAAATATTATTGTAACTATTCCCATACAACCCGTGATCCGATCGGCATAATTTGATACAACTTTTCATGTACTGATCGACGGTACATAGATAATGTGCTCTCACAGGCATTGAAGAAAGTGAATATTACTTTGTATCCTGCTGGTCGTGCAAACAGCGAGCGCTCTACCCTTCCCATAGAAATTGGGTGGCATTCACAACCACGTTGTCAACCCATGTGGAATGCAGCCCTCCCCAACCCAACCCTTCTTTTCTGGCCATTGACCGTTCTGACCGTTGCTTCATGTCGAACAACTCGTCGTGGTTTCAATAGGACTACGAGCATGGCTTATTCACAAATGAACATTTTTACCACTGTTCTGTTCACCCAACAAATAAAATGAGATGTTTACTCGATTTATAACAAATTTTAGCCAACGTCTTTCCCACATATTATCATTGCGAGTAGAAATAAATACCATAAACGCCTTCAAGACGTCATTATTACAGTCACAACAACAACACAACTACAGAGTACATGAAATATTAATATGTATATTATATTTATGTGTTTTATCTTATTGATGATGAAGTCTGGACAATAGAAACGTTTTGCCTCTTGACCCAGAGGGCTTTAATAGCTTTGGCTCGTTTACTTTTTTTTCGTTCTACTAGGCATTGTCTTACGCCGCCCCATTTCCAACACGTTTAATTTCACATTTTTTTTAAAACACACCGGTACACTTAAAAATTCAAAACTTTTAAACCATAAAGTGCAATGACACAAAACTTTCAGAAGTCGTTAAGCACATGTTAACTATTATTGTATCAAAATAAGGGATTTTTATAAAGCACCGTTTTCGAAATGACTATGATTTAGTTTTCACACTTCACAAAATCCGTGGATTTTGGAAATGTTGAAAGTTGAAACGCGCGCCGGGCTCTACGAGTCGAAGTAGTTCGCTCAGTCACCGCGCAGCGCTACAAGACGGTCTGAGCTGCTGCCGCGACGGGGTAGAAATGGCCAATTATTGGGGATTTACAAGGGCACGGGAAATCAGTTCCAACTCACAAACCATTCATCCAAATTGGAAAATTTAAAAAGTGTCAGCAAAACGTATTTTGGGCCAATGAAGAATGATCAACCAAAATGCAGTTTCACTTTTACGTTTAGCATTTATCAATTCGAAAATACATAAAAAATGACTCAAAACACACCGGTACACTTAAAAATTCATAACTTTTAAACATGAAGTGCAATGACACAAAAAATTTCAGAAGTCGTTAAGCACATGTTAACTATTATTGTAAAAAAATAAGGGATTTTTAGAAAGCACCGTTTTCGAAATGACTATGATTTAGTTTTGTATTGTTTAAATAGCCGGTACGCCCCAAAAAAAATATTAATATTTTTTTTGTTATTTTTTTTTACCCTCATAACACCTCTAAATTGCAAAACATTTCGAATTATAGAGTAACAAGTCACATCCAGATGTCTATGGAATAGCCTTAAATAGGAAAATATATTACTCACCTACGTTACTAAATCTCACCTTTGTTACCATATCTCACCTATGTTACCGCATATAACTTCAAGTTTCAGGAATAATTGTGATAAAAGTGACCATTGTTAAGCATGTATGCTGTTTGCCTAGTTAAAGTACTGTAATACATCTAATACAATCAATACAAACAATTTTTTTCTCAACAAAAAGTAAAAAAATGAGTTGAGAAATTGATAATTAGTAACAAAGGTGAGTAAAAACACATTTTTTGTGTAGCAAATACTTCTTGAATGAATCAATACATATATATTCTTAAACTATACTATCAACATTTTCTATAATTTATCTCTTCAAGAAAATCTAGGAACTGCTTGTCACTAAAAACATTGAACAAAAAAAGTAACACAGGTGAGTTTTTTTGTATGCTGTCCTACCTATCTTTTTTTTTCCCATGCCATTTATAAAAAAATTACAAGTCAATACTGTTTATGTATCAACAGATGGTTTCTGCTTAATATCATGTAGTTGAGGCAGTCAACAAAGCAAAATATATTTGAAAAAAATAAATTCCAAAAAGGCAAGTTTTTCAAGAATGACCCATGTATGGTATTTTTGGGGGTATTAACTAAAATAAAAAAAATCATGAAAATCTGTGTCGGTGAAGTTTTTTTTGGCCCTCGGTTTGGTTGATTTGACACGGAATGACCCCATGTTAAGTTTAGATTGGAGCAGGGTTGACAGGTTGGGAAAGCATAGAGAACATAAAGCCCAGCCTGAAGACCTGGGCCACTAAACTAAACTAGCCAGTTGGCCTTTTCCAAATTTTTTAACAGTTAATATGTTAAGTTGGCTCTAATGCTGTTGCCACACATGGTTGTAAAGTTCAGCAGGCCATGTGTTTTTCTACTACAGTTGAGGGGGGCTGTTGGCTGTCAATTAATTGGTATTGAATATTTTGAAGCAATTATCAGGGGAGTGTATTATCTACTAGTAATTCCCTTGTATACTAAAAGTACCACTTATAATAATCCTTTTTAGATGGCACTAACTGGAAATGATAAAGATAAGAATGCACAATCCAATGTACCTTTTACTGTATCGCATCACTTTGTCTTACTTTCCTTCCAAAAGTATGCGCATTATATCCTAAAATTTATCATTCCCCTGGACAATAAAAATAGTCATTCCCTTGGAGTCTTATAATTTTTAACAATAAAGTTGCCATTTCCCTTTGAGTTACCGTAAATGTCATTCCCTTCACCCTTGATATGATATTTACATACAAATTTTAGGACTATTGGTGGAAATATTGGAAATATTGAATTTGATGCTCTGCCCATAATGGTAATGTCTTTCTCTCATTTAGCTTAATGATAATGCAAAAAAAAAGTAGAGAGTTCCAAGTATGTTTTCTTGGAAATTATGGCCGGAGCAAAAATTCCGGTTTATCTCGGAACTAACCAGGTTTTCAATTTTTTGCAGTGTTCTCGTGATTTCATGAAAAAGAATTTAACTGTAATGTTGCGTGGTTTTAATATCGGTCTACCGCCTTAAACATAATGTATTGAACGGCAACCTTTATTATTACAGTATGTGAATGAGGTGGATAAATGGCAAAATGTATTTGTTTTGTTCTTTATTGTTTCAATGTTTTACACATTTAAAATAATAATGAATCCCATGTTATTGTTCACAGTATGTCTATGAAGATGCAATGGATCTCATCGCGAAATTGCCAGTAGTAGCGGCAACTATTTACCGAAACACATACCAAGAAGGCAAGGGAATTGGTGCCATTGATTCCGCCAAGGATTGGAGTGCCAACTTCACCCAGATGCTGGGTTATGATAGCGCGGAGTTCACAGAGCTCATGAGGTTATATCTCACCATCCACAGGTAGGTCTTAATGTTCACAGTTTCTTTCCTAATCTATAGCCTCTTCACTAATTCACTTAAGTAAGGATGGGAAGGTTAAACGTGCAAACTTTTAGTGGTCGGGTAGAGGTTATTACCGATGCAATATGCATTGAATATTGTTTTGCAGGTGCAGCGCAATCAAAATACAACGTTAACTACAAATCGTTAAGACTAATTAATTTTAACCCTACTTCTGCTGTGAGCAGTTGTATTTTTTATTCTCCCTATGCATACGTTTTATTATTATGGTTCCTCGTTACAAGTTATTACTCAATTTATGGTGGACTCGGAGTGGTAAAATATTACAAAATCATGAAGGCTTTTAGTCTTATGTTGCTGTCCCTAGGTCTAGCCTCGGAGCCTAGACTAGGGCCTAGGTCTAGGGTACAGGAACTGTTAGAGACCTTGTCAATCTGCACTGGTTTAGAAAATTTGTTGTAGGGCCGATTCAAATTTGATCCAACGTAACAAAGATCCTTAGCTTTTTTACTAGGGCCTCTGAGGAGCCTAGGCTAGGCTTTACCTTGAACCTTGTAAGTTGCAACACACTAATTCTTTGACTAGGTCCTACCTCTGCTTTATTATTCAAATTATTTCGATATGTTCAACACAAACAATGTTCTACAACTAAAAGTAGAAGGTGTAGGCCTAGCTTAGCGGAAATTTATTCCAAATCGAACTATCCGGAACCGAAAAATCATATACATTACTATTCGGAACTGAACCGAAACAAAAACGTGGAACCGCACATCCCTAATTTCTTATCTTATTACTATTAGTTTTGTTTGAATTTCCAGTCTGTTAAATGACTGTGATAATTTCTTCTTTTCAGTGACCACGAAGGTGGTAACGTTTCTGCCCACACTGTGCATCTGGTCGGCTCTGCCCTCTCCGACCCCTACCTGTCGTTCGCTGCCGGAATGAACGGTCTGGCGGGCCCACTCCACGGACTAGCTAACCAAGAGGTAATCTGCAACATGCAATTCGATTAAATTTTTATAATATTTTATTTTTAAATATTATAAATATTATTTTAAAATATTTTTTTTTAAATATAATAGAAGACGAGGTAACAGAACAAGAGGTGGCTCGGGCGTTAGGAGCCATGAAGAATGGTAGAGCTCCGGGAGTGGATGACATTTCTGTGGAAATGATCAAAGCATCAGGTGCGGAAGGAAGAAGATGGTTATTTCGAGTAATAAGTGCTGCGTGGAAACAAAAGAAGGTACCGGAAGATTGGAAAAGAGGTATAATTGTACCGCTGTTTAAGAAAGGTGACCGTAAGAAATGTGAAAATTATAGAGGGGTGACATTAATGTGTCAGTGTGCAAAAATTTATGAGAAAGTTATAGAACTAAGACTGAAGGAGGTATATGACACAGATCTAAGAGAAGAACAATATGGGTTCAGAAGTGGACGGTCTACTATTGATCCCATATTTGCTATAAGACAGACAATGGAGGGGAGATGGCAAAATGGGAAGAAATGCACATTGTGTTTTTGGATCTGGAGAAGGCATACGATCGCCTGCCTAGAGAGAAAGTATGGGAGTGTCTAGAGATAAAAGGAGTGGGAAGAGGTTTAATAGACAGGATACAAAGTACATATCAAAGAGTGAAAGTTGTGTACAGACAGATATGGGTAGGTCAGAATGGTTTCAAGTGAATGAGGGCTTGCGACAAGGTAGTGTGTTATCTCCAACACTCTTTACTGTTGTAATGGATGAAATTATAAGAAGAGTGGAACCAAATACAGATGGAAGGGACACAAGAACATTAGTGTTTGCGGACGATGTGTTGAATTTGGGGTGAGAGTGCCAGAGAAGTGCAGGAGAAGGTGGACAGATGGAACGAAGTTACTACAGAGTTTGGTCTAAAATCAATCAGAAAAAGAGTGAATGTTTGCGTATGCAAAGAAGACAAAGGGCAGGCCTAGAGACATAGAAAAATATTGTACTACGTGGAGAAGTCTTAGAAGAAAAAGAAGAATTTAAATATTTGGGAAGTATATTGACAAAAGATGCAAAAGTGTGTAGGGAAGTGTCATCTAGAGTGCAAAAAGCAGAAGGGTTTTATCAATTGGTGAGAAAGTTACTATGGAATGAGTTGTTCCCACAAAAATGTAAAATTTTGCTGTATAAGGCATATTTTGTACCTATATTAACATATGGGGCAGTAACATGGGCAGTGGGAACAAAAGAAGAGAGTCAGCTGGAAGCAGCAGAAATGAAGTTTTTAAGAAGTATCAAGGGAGTTACAAAGATGGACAAGATAAGAAGTAATGAAATAAGGAAAGAACTGGATGGAGAGATTGAAGAGTAAGCTAGGAAGAAAACGTCAAAGATGGTATGGACATATGAAAAGGATGGGCAGGGAGAGGATTCCAAGACGAGAATTTGAAGCGGCAGAGGAGGGGAAAAGAAGAGTAGGAAGGCCAAGAGAAAATGGGAAAGATTAATTCAAGAAGACGTTGGAAAACGGAATGAAGTGTGGGAGCATGTGGCAAGAGTAAAGCTGTGGGAGGACAGAAGAGAGTGGAGTAAATTGGTGGAGAAGAAGGAGTTGGATGATGTGGAAGAAACACTAAGTCTGGCAAGCTTAGTATCTACAGTTTCATGCCCTTGATAATGGTGGAAAACCACCACTCAACCCGACATAGTTGGAACTGAGTTATGATGATTATTATTATTATTATTTTATTTTAAATAACACTTTCAATTTTACTTTATAGCATTTGTAGTTGTTTGCCTTTTTTCATAATTTGGCCCAAATAAAAGAATACAAGGAGTTTTGTGATATTCCAAAATAAATACACAATTTTATGTTTCATAATTGTAAAGATATTTTATTAAGGGGGTGTAAAGCATGACGGTTGTCTACCGTACCAATGGGTAGCCTACATTAGGCACGCACTTAACTGAACCTAGTCCAGGTTCTTGTTGTTAAACATGAGCATCGAGCATGCCTCCACATTGGACTACTTCAGTCCAAGTACCTCAAACGTCCACAACTGGAAAGAAAACACAAAAATAACATTTCGCATTTATAGCAGTTGCAATTTTCAAGTATCTCTAAATATTGATTATCAATTGCATTCCATGTTCTGCGAGGCTGGTGCTAGCTTGGTTTTTATCACAAGAGTGGGAAAGTACTCTCCTGACAAAATAGAGACTCCCTCCGGTGGTATGGGCACATAAGAAGATTGAAGCAAGATAGAATCCGCAGAAGGGAATTGGAACGTACATGGGGGGAGTACGAAGAGTCGGCCGTCCAAGAGATCGATGGATGGATCAAATAAAACTAAGTGTAGAAGAAAGAGGAAAATCATGGGAAAGGATTGACGAAAAAAGACTGAGGACAGGAGGAAATGGAGAGAGCTTGGTGAAATGCACGTGATAGAAGACGGCAAGGAAGACGAGGATATGCTGAGCCATTTTTTTTTTTATATATATTTTTTTTTTAGCAAAAGAAAGAAAGAAATTGGTGATGCGTCACCCCTCGACCCGACTCATGTTGGAATTGGGTGTTTTATATTATTATTATTATTATTATTATTATTATTATTATTATTATTATTATTATTATTATTATTATTATTTATTACTCTCCAGAAAAACTGTACATTGAGGTTGTACTTAAGTTGCTATTTCTCTGTCTCTGTGTAACAAGTGTGGTGTTATGCTTGCTTCAGGTGTTGGTGTTCCTGAAGAAACTCCAGGCAGCTTTGGGAGAGAACCCCTCAGACGACCAGCTCAAGGAGTTCATCTGGAAGACACTCAAGTCAGGCCAAGTTGTACCCGGATATGGCCATGCCGTTCTCCGTAAGACTGATCCCAGGTAAGCAACAGTACTCTGCAGAATTACGTATTTGGTACCCAAAGCCCTTTTGGACTGTGTCTAGTACCGTAATAAATAAAGGGGTGCGAATTGTGGTTTTAAAGGTTCAAATCGAATTTGAATATCAAATATTGTTTTAACAACAGTATAACGATTGCCGTATGTAGGCCTAGGCCTCCTCATTCAATTGTAGGTTGCTTATTACTCTATTGCAGGGCTGCCGTTTTAGCGGATTTTATCCGTTTTTAACGGATATTTAGGGTGCAAAACGGATAAACGGATTTTTAGTCTTATTTACGAATATATATTACGTTTTCTATGCTTATTTTCGTATATTTGAATCTGCGCGGGCTAATTTCGATTGTAAACATTGAAGGCGTGGCGATAATCGATTCGACTTTCGATAGGGGGCGGAGCAAGGGCGGAGCCAAGTCCTAGACATTGTAGGAACTGCTTCTGCCAGAACAGTTGCTTTTGGGAGTGGGAGGAGCCAAGAACAAACAATGGAGATTGGAGCCTACAAAATTGTTTTCTTTCGTTTTTGTTTATAAAGTTTGGATTATGTGATCATAAACGTGAAAAATAGAATTGGTATATGATTAAAATGTTATTAACAAGTTCTGCAAGACTGCAATGTTATTAATAAACACAACACACGGGCCTAGGTCAAAATTGTGATGCAACATTCCTAGGGCCTAGGGCCTAGCCTAGGCATAGGCGGCTAGGGCCGGCCCCTAGGCCTAAGAATTTTTAACTAGGTCAGATTTAAAACAGATTTTCTGTAAATAAGTAACATTTTACATTTTTATGCAATCTTAATTAAAGCAACCCCGGGCGTTTCTGGCTCATTTATTCTCGTCTGTGCATAGGCCTAGGCCCTTAGCAACTTTTAGGTTATGATGGTAACAAATATAAACATAACATTTAGCCATTTTCATAGTTTGATCAATGAAATTAACGTTTTTAGACTTTTCACGGATTTTTGCGGATTTTTAACGTCCTCCAACAGGATTTTTTTTAAATGTCAGTGGCAGCCCTGCTCTATTAGTAGAGGTAATGAAAAAATGGCGATATAACAACGCAAATTTCGTTTTAAAAACCCAAATTTCGACTTTTTCGCGATTTCGAAAAAAATGACAAAAACGTTTCGAAAAAATCAAAAAATCAAAAAAAAAAAAAAAAAAAAAAAAAAAAAAAAAACGCAGCCCCCCAAGTTAGGGAGGACATCGATTACAAAAAGTCAGAATCGATCATTGTGACCTAAAATCGATTCAGAGTCGATTCCCAACAAAAAATAAATATTTGTATGCACTGTTATTTTGGTGGACTATTTCCGCGGAGCCATATACGCGCCTGTTTTCCGCGGTCTATTTCGTGAAGCCCGTGACGCGCGCGTTGCGTAACTGTTTGATGACTGTACCGCCTACCGCACGCGTAATATTCAGTCTGGACCAGCACCTCCACCATCCCTTACATTTTGCACTCTAAACGGTTCAATTTCGCGAGTTAATTCGCGTTTTGACCAATTTCATACAATTTCGTTCGTTATTTCGCGCTATACACGAGATTTCGCGATTTCAATATGTGTTTTTTCCATCTCTACATCATGTAATTCGTCGACAATATTACATTTTAGGCACTAAAAAGGACATTTAAAAAAATTCGCGAATTTCGTTATCACCATTTTCACTCTATCTATTAGTTGAAAGCACCACCACCATGGTTGAGGTACCGGTACCAGTCAGATTTAAAATATTAGTACAAACCCAAACATTTACTCGATTGAAGGTCGCACTAGAATTGAAAATTGAAATGCATAAAACTGGTCTGTGACCACATTTGCATGCACATCTTTTAATTTTTACTCCAACCCGCACACACAACACACACACACAAAGCATTTCGTTTTTTTTTTTTGCGTGGTCAGAGGTGAACAAATCAAGTTTAGGAACAGAGTCGATTCCCAACAAAAATAAATATTTGTATGCACTGTTATTTTGGTGGACTATTTCCGCGGAGCCATATACGCGCCGTTATTTCCGCGGTCTATTTCCGTGAAGCCCGTGACGCGCGCGTTGCGTTAACTGTTTGATGACTGTACCGCCTACCGCACGCGTAATATTCAGTCTGGACCGGCACCTCACCATCCCTTACATTTTGCACTCTAAAACGGTTCAATTCGCGAGTTAATTCGCGTTTTGACCAATTTCATACAATTTCGTTCGTTATTTCGCGCTATACACGAGATTTCGCGAATTTCGCGATTTCAATATGTGTTTTTTCCATCTCTACATGATGTAATTCGTCGACAATATTACATTTTAGGCACTAAAAAGGACATTAAAAAAATTCGCGAATTTCGTTATCACCATTTTCACTCTATCTATTAGTTGAAAGCACCACCACCATGGTTGAGGGGTACCAGGACAGATTTAAAATATTGGTACAAACCCCAACATTTACTCGATTAAAGGTCGCACTAGAATTGAAAATTGAAACGCATAAAACTGGTCTGTGACCACATTTGCATGCACATCTTTTAATTTTTACTCCAACCCGGCACACACAACACACACACACAAAGCATTTCGTTTTTTTTTTTTTGCGTGGTCAGAGGTGAACAAATCAAGTTTAGGAACACTATTGGCCTACCCGTGTCTTGAACAATGTTTTCAAATTTTGCATGTGATTGTGGCTCGCAGTGGTAACTTAGTTTGTATGCCTTTCAATTTATGTGCGACCTGCAATCGAGTAAATTGGTGATCGGTATTCTTGTTTAGTAATCACTAAAGGTAATGAGAAATGGTGATAAAAAACCCAAATTTCGTTTTATAAAACCCAAATTTCGCGTTTTTCGCAATATCCTTTAAATGGTCAAAAACATATTGATTTTTTTTTAAAATCAAAATTTAGAAAAAGAAGGAGCTCTTTAAGTAGGGGAACATGCTGTACCTTGGGCCACTTTTTACATTTATATTTTTTCTGTAGAAAGGAGATGATGAATCTGGTTAATTTTTTTTGTATTTGCTAGAACATGCCTTGTACAAACTTTGTTGATTTTATTGTATAATACACTTTACAATTATTACTATAAATTAACTGTTTTAATAATTAGTGCAAAGTGGTCCAAGGTACAGCATAGGGATGTACCTTGGACCATATGATTTGTACCTTGGACCATGTACATAAATTCCATAGGAAATTGTAGGATAGGCCTATACTTAATGTTTTCTTTCTTGTTACTTCATATTTAAGAGTGGGAGTGTAAAGTTATATTGTTCAATTGAATAAAAATATTATTTAGGCCAACCATTTTGATTATTATGGTTCCTAAAACAGAATGTGCCAATTAATGCACTAATAACTAGTACAGCTGCAAGTTGCTCAAGCAATTGTCAAAAATTAAACACAGACTCTGCATTTTTAAAGTGAACTGATGGATCACTTAAAAGTTTGAAAAATGTTTTCGGAGACGAAATCGACATTTTGCATTGGCCATCGGAACCGATACCCCGCAATGTGACGAACAAAAGTAACTTTGTATGAATCATCTTGTTTCTGTTTATGATTGACCGACAACAACACTTCGGCTCGTTACTGTTCTTTACTGGGTACTGGCCCACAACCCAATTCCCTGCTTTGAAAGGAGCATCAACCGGATCTATAATCGAGTCCTTCATCGTACTACTTGAAACATGCGGAGGATAGTGGAGTAGACTAGGCCTATCTTAAATCATAGTCGGAAAATTGTTCGTCTTCGGTGATTGCTTTTTTAAATTCTTAGGTTGGGGCTTAATCAACGCCTTACAGATGCCGGACTTTTTACTTTTATTGCTCTTGAGCCGTAGTTTCTCTTCGATTGCATTTTTCTCCGGGTGTCAGTTAAAATGTTGATTTAACCCCTTTTCCCCCCAGCTGATTTAGCCTTTCTTGGTGCTGCTTTGGCAAATGGTCGAATGTCCTGGGGCGAAAGAGTTTTTGTGTTTGGGACTGGGTCTGTAGAACATAGATCCACTGGAAGTTTTGGTTCCAACATTGATCATGGATGTGTTTGTTTCATCCTTTTGTTCAGCATCTGGACAAGGCCTATCGGTTACGTACGAACCCAAAAAGTCGTCATCTTTAAAATATATTTGGTTTAAATGGTACAATACCTGAAACTTCGAAGCCTTTTTGGATGTTACTCGTGGTAAAGCTTAATGGGAATGCTGCCACCAACAACTCCGCAACTTCGTATTTTAAAATTTGGTTTACCAGGTTTTTTATGCATCAAGGTTTTACATTCTTTGTTGTAGTGTGTTTTAAAAGGGCCCCAAAGACTGTCCTGTCAAAAGGGTTTGGGAAAAACTTGTGGCTAGTGTGCGGTGGAAAAGTAAGCAAAGTAATGCCAACGTCTTAGCTCTACATATTATTTTAAGGGCAGTGTGGCTATCATGATTGTCCATTAAAAGTAGAAATTGGATCCTCCAGGGATGGCTTGGTATGAGCAATAAAATGCCCCAAACCCATTGGGCAAAATAAATCTTCATTTGACCAACCAGATTGGTTTGCAGCTCTAGGGTCCCAAGGGGGTGCTCCCTTAATCATGTATGGTTTGAAGTTCACCCTTGGAAATATCATAAATGGAGGAATGTGGTTTCCAGTAGCACAATTGCACCAATCATAGTGGTATTTACCCCCCCGTTCCCCAGAAGTCATACTGCCTACCTGTTTACCCCCTTTTCTGAAATTATTTTGGGGGGACATGCACTGTTGAAATGCCTGTCTCATCAAACATTCCATACTCGGTGTGGGGGGAAACTTGTGTTGGAAAGTACCCTCTCATAATTGCCAAAGAATGTTTGTACATTGGCTTTGTTGAAGCTAGTTAAGCGGGTTTAAAACTAGTTGCCTCAGGTTTCGTGTGACAGATCCTTCTTATATTTTAGCCATAAAAAAACGAAACCACTGGACTCCAGCCTCTTGGTTTTCGTCCCAGGATGGTGGGTATGTTTTTATGTTGGCCTTGGCATATTGGAATGCCAGTTTCTAACTTCGTGTATGGTCAAAACCCCTAGTGTAGTGCAGCAGGCTGTTTTTTTAAGTATTCAACAAGTACAAGTTCCTCAGCCACCTTTAAAACTTTCTTAACAGCATTGTTTGCCTTGTATTCAAACATATCTGCATCAGATGCTTTGAAAGAAGTCAGATGGCGAAGAAGAGTGGTACGAGGAACATTGTAAGCTAATGCAGCCTGTCGAACGGACAATTTCAGAAATTTCTTTATTTGCAGCTGCTTCTATATCAGTAGCCCTAGGGGTATTTTCACCCTCACCTTGCCCTCCTTACTTCGTGGCATTATTAAAGAAACAAAACATACCATGGTAAAGAAATGCCAGTTAAATGTACCTTGGACATGGTCCAAGGTACATTACTATAAGGTGACCCAAGGTACAAACCAAGCACATGGGTTTTTGATTTCCCTCCAATTTAGTTGAGGTTAAGTTGCCTGTTTTATGTATTTGGTATAATTATACATCAAAACATGGTTCTCAGGGCTTAAAAAAGTGTTTTAGCAATAAAATTTTCATTTAAGGCTTTCAAAAACAAAATAGTAACATGCAAAATATTACTTTGAATGGTTGAAAACACAATTTCTTTTTTATGATGCTAGGTTTTTTACCACCATCCCAGCTGGACATAGTCTGACACCTAGTGGTTAATGACAACTACAAATTTTAGTTATTTTTTTACCAAAAAGATAGCAGAGATATCTTGAATGGTCCAAGGTAGACTATGTCCAAGGTACAGCATGTTCCCCTAGGGATGACATGAATTCCAATAAGTTAGAATCAATCATTGTGACCCAAAAATCTATTTAGAATCGATTCCCAAGCAAAAAAAATATTGTACGTACCATTATTTTGGTTTGGGAATAATTGCCCCGGAGGGCCGTTGATACGCGTCGTTATTTTGGCGGTCTATTTCCCTGGGGCCAGTGACGTCACGAATCGATGTACCCCCCGCTGCGCGCGTAATGTTCGGTCGGGGACCGGCACCTCCACCAAAATTCACAAAATTCTGGACCGGCACCTCCACCATCCCCCCACATTTTCAGCTCTAAAAGGTTTAATTTTGCGAGTTAATTCGCGTTTTGACCAGTTTTATACAATTTTGTTTGTTATTTCACGACATCCTACACGAGATTTTGCGAAATTCGCGTTTTCAAAATGTGTTTGTTTTCTATCTCTAAATGATTTAATTTTTCGACAATATTACATTTTAAGTAATAAAATTGATATTAAAAAAAATGGAGAATTTCGTTATCACCATTTTTCACTACCTCTAGTAATCACTACTATTCACACACCCCTAATATTGTGCCTTTGCCATGATATTTTGCATTTTCTGTTACATCTAGGCACTTGTACTATTCCCATACCCTAAAGGAACCATTGTTTTATAAATTACGGTAGGTGGCTTGTTGTGTAATGCCATGCTTTCTTCATCGTTCCAGGTACACTTGCCAACGTGAGTTTGCCCAGAAACATTTGCCCAACGATTCGATGTTCAAACTGGTGTCTCAAGTCTACAAGGTGGTTCCTCCTGTCTTGATGGAGACCGGCAAGGTTAAGAACCCCTGGCCTAATGTGGACGCTCACTCCGGTGTCTTACTACAGGTAGGACTCCTTACTCTTAACCTGTCAACCCTTCTCCAATCTATACTAAACTAGCCGATTGGCCTTTTCCTATTTGTAACAAACTAATATATTGTGTGAGATAGGATCCAACAACTTACCTTTGAAAAGTGGTAGTGGCTGGCTGCTGAATTTCTTGATAAATAGATAGAGATGTGCAAAAATGTTACTTTTTAGTTTGAAAATTTGTGCCTTAAGAATTCACATTTTTTTTTTCTTCAAAAAAATTTAATAATGCACAATTCCAGGACAATTCCAGGACAATTTATGTTTAATTTAAAAGAAAAACAAGCATATGAGAGTTAGAATCAGTTTTAATTTTAAGCTGAATTTCAGCCTTCAGTTTTCAAAATTTTCCGACAGTTTTTATCAGGAATAATTTTGACTACCCGGCACCTCCACAAAAATTACGAAATTATGCATTTTTTGTTTAATGTCGGTGTTTTGATATGAAGTATTTTGAGCTATTTGTAGGGCTGTGCGAATAGTGATTTTTCAGTTCGAATCGAATATCGAATATTCAAATGCAAAAGTTCGAATATCGAATAACGAATATTTTTTTCTTTCGAATAGTTTCGAATAATGATTAAAATAACAGCATTTTTTCATTAAGTTGAGTTTTATTAATTAGTGTTTGATATTTACACGAGATCAACGTCAAGATTTGTATGTAGGCCTACCTCAGGCTTGCTATCTTTAAAAGAGAAAACATATCCACGTGTCTTTTCAAGTGATTTGACGAGGGGTGATGTTGCAGCAAAATAAAAAAGCACCTAAGATGAATATAGGGGCTTATATTTTGAGCCTAGGCCTAGGTCCTACTGAAAATCAAGACAAGTGTGACTTAATAACATGCCTAGGCCTAGGCCTAGACCCTTGCCTAGGCCTAAACCTAGGGCCTAGCCTTTGATTCCTTTGGCTTAGGCCTAGGCCTACCACAAATCAAGACAAGTCTGGCTTGATAACATGCCCTAGGTAGGCCTACCTAAGCCTTAGACTGGTCCTAATCACAAAGATAAGTGATATGCCTAGCCTAAGCCTAGGCTCACTAATTTCAGTGAAACCGAGCCTAGCCTAGCTGCTAGTCTAGGCCTAGGCTAGGCCTAGGGCTTTCTAAACCTAAAGCCTAGGGCTAGGCCTAGGCCTAGAATCAATCAACAGAACATATTTTATGCCGGGGCTAGGCCTAGGCCCAAGGTAGTAGGGCCCTAGGCCTATGTCAAAAGATCAACAAGTCCCAAATGGGGTTTGAACTTGAAGGCAAATGCCTTGCAAGCGCGTCATCTTCCACAACTTAATACAGCACAAGAACACCAAAATAATTAATTTAATCATTAAAAAATCGCAAAGACAACGAACACTCGTCAAAACAATCACAATGAAGCAGTTCAAAGACAGGTTATGAAGATTTTGATTCCATTTTTGTTGCCATCACGAAATTTTTCTTTAGTCGACACTAGCGCGATCTATCGGAGAAAACGTATAACTTCTTGTACTTGTACCAGAGTCGAGCTCTGGCGGCGAAAATTCAAACTCCTTGCACTTTTAGCGGGCTTTTTAACAGTTACCGCAAGACTCGCATTGAAGCCAAAATAGTTCGAATTTCGAATAGTTACTATTCGAATTTCGAATCGAATATTGGAAAAAAATTATTCGCGAATATTATTCGAAAGTCGAATATTCGCACAGCCCTACTTATTTGCGTACAAATGATTATTACGATCTCACAATCTGCATTGTATAGTATGACCCGCCCGGCATTTCCGACCATATGTACTACCAGCCAGGATTATTTTAATTTCAACTACCTACCCGGCACCTCCACCAAAACTTTGAAAAAAAATTGTTTGAAATTTTTGACCTACCGGTTAATAAAGACATAATTGCTAATTTCGCCACTAGTTTCGTGGTATCAACTAAAATATCGCGAAATTTGCAAATTGCAAATTGGTACCATTCAATCACAATTCAGATTGGTTAATGTGCCAATCTGAATTTGAAGAAATTATTGCAACTTAAAAAAATCCCTAATTTCATTATCACTATTTTTGCACATCTTTATAATGTAGGGCCTATGTACAAAACACAGAAAAAACATGACTTTTTGCCTTGAGGTCTTGTTCACTAAGGGTACGTCTGTAATCGTTTTTTCGACTGCTTCCCTGCTAAAAACTTGCCTGCTCTGTGCTAGCCTGCTTACACCTCACCTACTCAGCGATTTTGTCAACAACTACTCGAAGCCTGCTTGGCCGGCTTATCATGGTTTCCCCACTGCCTACTTAACGGACATACGTTTTTAAGTCGCTCTCAAACCCACCCACGAGAAGGCGGTAGCTTGAGTCTTTTTTATAAATTTGTAAACAAACAAACTTTCTTGTGTTTGTTAGTCCATGTGCGTTGTATCTCTCGTTTTTGCTTGTCATAGGGTCTAGACCTAGCAAAAACCTCGTTGATCAAGGTCAAGAATTTAAAATAAATTTAAAAACATCAAACTATATCACAAAACATTCAAATGCTAATTTGGCTGGCTAGGCCTAGGTCTAGGCTACCCTACGCTAGCCTAGGCCCCCCCTTTACCTAGCTATGCCTAGAGCCTTTGCCTAAAACATTGCATTTAGTTGTTTGAATTCCTGCACTGGCTAATTTCTACGTGGTAAGAAAATAATTCATTAAATATCAGATCCCAGAACAATTTAAATTAATTAATTACAATCCTGCTTGCATTTCACTTCTTCGCATTCGGCCATCTTGTAGTAGGTGAAGTAGGGTCGCAAACATACACTTTCGGCGACTACGCTCGGGTGCTAACCAAGTAGACTTCCGATGCCTACTTGTGACATTTCGACGCCAACTTCATCACGTGACTTCCGGCTAACGAGTCGACTTAGCCAAGCAGACTCGCTCAAAAAGTCGATTACAGACGCACTCTCAATAGAGAAAGGAAGATTGCAACTAGGGCCTACACCGAATAGTATTTTTACGAACCGGATAATCGTTTAAGAAACCGGTTAAAAACCGGTTTTTGCTCCGCAAGATTTTGTGTGTATATTCCCCCCCCCCCCCGCCAATGCACTAAACAGCTCTTAAGACAAGTACTCATCAATTATCGTAATCCCAAGACGTAATGCTGTCCCATAAACAATGACTGTTGATGAAGTAGTATTTCATAATCACGAAAGAGGAAACCGCAGGCCATTAAGATAACACTCGAGATTCCTTGCATCTGCTTTATATATCTTGTCACAGTCTTGTCAAGGTCACGATGCGTTGGCGCGGGGCGGGGCTGGGGCCGAATACTGGAGAGTAAACAGATAAGGAAAGGCTAGCCTATGCAGTATCTCTATTCCCATGTGATTAATTTCAGTTATTACCACTGGTGACAGCTTTAATTGACATCTAGCAGATTGAAAACATAAGAATTGTTATGGTTATTATTTACGCAGTAGGATAATCTCTGGAAGATCGCGAGTGGTTAAGACAAATGGGTTGGGGGTGGGGTGGGGGGGGGGGGGGGCATACTCAACACACTGCCACAAGTCGGCGGCATGAACAAAGGACATTATAATTCGAAAAAAAATCGCCGCCAAGCAAAAAAGAAATGAGAAAGCGCATGTTTAGATTAACCTTCAGCATAAAATGTGACAACTGTGTTGCATGAAAAAAACGCGGTGAAATGAAAAAAACGTGATTTTTGAATTTTCGAAAAACCGGTTTCCCACGAAACCGGTTTCAAACCGGTTTCCCACGAAACCGGTTTCAAACCGGTTTCCGATTATTCGATGTAGGCCCTAATTGCAACTGACTGCAAAAGTCAGAATGGTGGCTAAAATAAACTAGGTCAAAGAATATGTACAAATTTACAAGGTGCTGTTGGTGGGTGTAACTGTGACAGGTAGGGGAGGAGCCTAGTGGATGTTTAGGTTAGGTTGCAGTCTGGATTTGGTAATCCACTGATGTGCTAGAGTAGGATTCAGCCTAGATTGAACGACCTTCAAAGTTGCTTTTGTTTAAATCGGCATAACCAACACAGGAAAAATAAAATTGCTAGCATCATTTTTCTACTCCGTGCGCTGCGTGCGTGTAGGCGAGGTGACGAACATAGATGTATGTCAACAGACCTATTCCAAACGTTGCAGGTTATGTTTCATTAGGATACTGTCATTGCGTGTTATGTTTTGTCTCTGAGTTGTTTTTGGATATTAAAATTCTTTGTCTTATATTATTGTCATTTTATTTTAATCAACACAATTCGATTTGCATAAAAATTGAACTAGGCCCTAGAGCAAGGATACTATTATACACTTCGTTCTAGCCTAGCCTAGGGCCAGGCCTAGTCTATGCAATTTCTCTTTGGGGGTTGGGGGGGGGGGGGGCAAAAGCCTAGGCATGGCTTCAATATGGAGCCTAGGCTAGCTAGATCTAGTCCTACATTGATAAAACAGGGAAATCCTTGTGATATGTGTTCAATTTGGGGAAACTAGGCCTAGCCTAGGGCTACGCATAGCCTAGCATCGGCCCAACCCAGGTAGTGTAGCCTAGGCCTAGGTCTAGTATTTATAGCCCTACCCCCCAAAAGGAATATTAAAAGTATTTTTTCTAAAATCCTTGGGTCTACAACCGTTGTCTTGTACGTATTTACTGTTTAGGTACCTAGGCCCTACCTAATTGGTTGGCTTACTAGACTGTTTTTTTCCCGCGGGTCCTATTAGTGCATGGCTTAGTGGCAAAGACCTACTTCACTTCAACATAAGACAATTGATAGACCTACTCATTTAATCAATACTTAGGCTAGGCCTACATAACATTAAAATATTATTAATTAATAATTAGTCAAGCCCAGAACTCAGAAGAGCAACCAAGTAAAGAAATTAGTCAGAACCAGATTAAAGCAGACGACGTAGGCTAGGGCCTATCTGTGCTGTGCAGACGACAGGCCTTTAGTAATATTTTAGCTGATTGTATTAAAGTGGTATTGGGAAGATCGCTCATTGGTCAATAAAATAAAACCATTGTTGTCAACTGTGAAAACGAATAATGACTTGACATTTGTTTGTTATTTATTACTTTCAATGAATTTGATCGTCCAGATTAAATTAAATTTATCTTGTAAACAATAATTTAGTATTTTTATTTAATAATGCACCGTGTATAATTCAATTAGTTCATTTTCAATTAGACCTCCAATTTTGTTCTAGTGGTTCACATGAAAAATGGCCGCCGAACAGTGTCAAAAGGTCATTCAAAGTTGTGTGATTCCTACTCTAGCTCCCATCTTCTGAGCTCCCCTGGGTTGAACAACATAACCTAAGTATAAGAACCTCAGTTACGCAACGAGTGCAATGGCGAATTTAGTAGTGGTTTGTACATACTATTCTAACATCTTTGCTTTAAAGTTCTCTTCATTCCAGTGTTTTCATTGGCCGAATGATCGCGATCATACAGCCTTCTTGAGAACTTGGCCAAACTAATATATAATAGGTATGGATGTGCGAATAGTGATTTTCAGGTTCAAATCGAATATCGAATAGTACATGATTAAAAGTTTGAATATCGAATACGAATATCGAATACTTTTCTTTGCGAATAATTTGCGAATAGTTGCATTTTAAATCCCCACCTATGTACAATATGGAATTTGTGTACATGTAGCCTAGCTAGGCCTAGGCCTAACATGCAAATGCAATTTGTGTCGGACTAATATAGCTAGGTGCATTTTCTAGTGAAGGGCCTAGCCTAGCCTAGGCTAGCCCTAGCCTTAGCCTAGATTAGGCCTAGTTAATCACGTTCATTTTCATTAGGCCTAGGCCTACATATTGCAAAGGCCCATGAAATAACATGAGGTCTAGGGCCTTGGCCTACTAAAACAGAATGTAATTAGTAATTGTAAATCAAATATGAAAAGTTGGTTGCCAGGTGGGCTTGAGCCCAATGCCTAGGCCTAGGCCCAGCTGCCCTTCACAAACATTCTGGGCCAAGGATTACGATTGCCTACATTTTTCGTTGAGATATCATGAAATGATTTATTTTGAAAGATAAGAACGTGGAGCTAGGCCTAGGCCCATGGTACAAGGATATCTCTGTGTGGCTAGGTATGACACTGCGCATCTCCGCCGCGAGTGTGACGTCAGCCCGATCTCGTTCATGTGAATCAGATAGCGCCCGGCCGTATAACGCCACACGTGTTCATTGCTCCACTCTGTATTTCTCAAGTTATTTGATGGATCGCGACTGGGTTTTCAGTATATGAACATTATTGTTCATTGATACTGTGATAGTACTAGCGAGATAGTAACAGCTTACGACATTTTTCCATTAGCAATTAACTGGAATGGTTTTCATTAGAGCGAATACTCAACTTGCATATACATTCAACTTCCAAATCATAACAGATTCAAGTGCCCCATCTCATCAAGATATCTCGGAGCAGTTTTGTAATCACTAATGAGTAGTCTTGGGGGAACAGAGTCGTGACCCTGGTCCAGATATTATCTTGCTCGTGAAAAGTTCGCTCAATTTTGTGTCAAACATATATTTGCGTGAATGAAATTCTCTTCATGTCGCAGTTTTAATAGCATTTTAGACAATTATTGTTAGTGGGTTTAGTACGGACGTATGGATGTTTAATGGATGTACAACGCCAGTCAGTGTATTTGATATTAGGCCTACTTTTTTGTTTTAGCGTGTCGCAAATGATAATTTTATTGTGTAAGTTATAGACCCTCGACGATACATTTGGGCCTGTTCCCACTAATTAGTTTTCTTATAAGGGGATAGGACTTACGTGTTTAATAACAAAAAACATAATTTTTATGACGGACCAATCAGACGTTAATAATTCCATTGATTATAATTCTTACGACGACCAATCAAACTAAAACAATTTCTAAAGAAAAAACACTGTTGTAGGAACTGGGCCTTGCTTTACGTCGCTTATAATTTTTTTAAAGTCAATCAAAAGCCTTACATTGACAGAAAAATATCAACATATTTTTACTCACGCGAATATGCATCCGAATAAAATAAAACAATTCATAGTGAAGATATAGTCTACCCAAAGAACATGCCCAAGGAAACGCACATTTGTAAGTGCTGAAATGTTTGATTTAATATTTCGAAGTACGCGTATTTATTACATAATGATTTAGCGGAGGGAGATGTAAAGTTGATTTAGAAATTAATTACAATCAAGGACCCTTTTATTCCCGCATCTAATTACATTCTAATATAATTTTGGTGAAAACGGTTGTGCATTATTTGTCCATTTGATCTAGCTATTTCGAATTTCGATTACTATTTGATTATTACTTCGATTGTCTGTATTACAAGGATGGTTATATACTCAAAGGTATTACTCCACATGTTTAAACTTTTAATTTTTTTACGCTTTTTTGTGAAACATACTGTCCTTTCTGCAACCTTCCCACTAAGCCTATAGTGGAAAAAAAAATAAAATAATAATAATAAATAATAAAATAATAACCCCAACATTGTTGGGGGTTCAAACTAGTCAAAATTCGAGAAAGTTGTGGTTTTAAAATTT
>JAMZAV010005548.1:0-37284 GCA_024449915.1 Sweltsa coloradensis
TAATGTATTAACAAAAAAAGTTCAAACATACTAACCGCATGCTACTTTAGGCCTGGTGTTGAATCTACCTGAAAAAGAAAACATCCAGATAAGGAGGGGCAGCTTAATAGTACAACTAATTGTGGCAGTTCACTCCCATAGACTTAAACATCACCCCAACAATTAAATCATCCTTGAAATACCTGCTGTTAGAAGTAGTTACAAAGGGTGACACTCAGGGTTAGGTCAGTAGAATATTACGCGTAGAAAATGCGTAATCTACGCGTATATTCTATTGTAGAGTATGTAATGTAGAATATTCTACATAATATATACGTATGTAGAATTTTTTTTTCATTTACAGCTACTAATAAATGATCTGAGTGAGATTTTTTAAATTTGTATTAACATAGTAACTTGTTGTTTTCTTTGACTAATTTGTAGCCTATCTATATCACTTGATCACTCCACCTGCAATGCTGTGGCCTACCTGTCATTTTAAAAACTGAGGAGGATATAAGTCAAGCAAACTTCCTGATTGGTTATGGGATTTATGGCTTGCAGTAATAACCACTGATAGTGATTGGCTAGGCCTATTGTCTTTATAGTTTATGGTGGAAAATTTGAATTATTTGTAATCATTGCTATCATTCAATAGGCCTATGCACTCTTTGGCTCTAATCCTGTCAAATAAGAATTTTCGGAGGAAAAAATTGCGATGTCGCTGAATTTTTGCAGAGATCTTCCTTAAAGGATACTTATCAACATACTAAAACTCCCCTACAATCAGACTGGAGCTTCGGCCGCCATATTGGAAAATGGCGGCCAAAAAGTGTTTGTTATCGAATATCTCCAAATTTGTTTGAGATAGACAAAATATTTCAATGGCAAAAATATACCCTATTTAATTCACTACAAAACATGTGTCTTCTATAGTTTTGGTAGGGGCAAAGGTTACGTCGCAAAATCGTGGTTTATATGTTGCTCATTGGAATACCAGCTTATTTCCAAATTTTTACGCCCAGCATCAAACAATGCCCGGTAAATCCGTAATAAATCGATTTAAATACAAAAGGACTTTTGTGCGGGGTTGATGAAAGCTTCCATTAGTATTTTAAAAAATCCGGTCTGCGAAATCGAATTTTGCATTTACCCGGAATTTGGGTTTTACCATTGGTGGCATTTCCGCAAAAATGCCCTTTTTGACTGTCCATTATTAAGCACTAAATAGCATTGGGGGAAAAATTCTTTCTACGCACATTGAAATGACTTTAATAATGATCCGATTACAACCAAAGTTTAAATCCAATATGACTGCTAATTCCTAATATTCACAATATGAATACTGTTTTCGTGCTGTTTTTACACTCTTTTTGTTACACAATTCACTTTGATGTTGTGGATATTAGGAATTAGCAGCCATATTGGATTTAAAGTTTGGTTGTAATCGGATCATTATTTGAGTCAATTCAATGTGCGTAGGATGAATTTTTCCTCCAATGCTTTTTAGTGCTTAATAATGGACGGTCAAAAATGGCATTTTTGAGGAAATGCCAACAATGGAAAAACCCAAATTTCGGGTAAATGCAAAATTCGAATTCGCACACCTGATTTTTTAAATCTAATGAAAGTTTTAACGAACCCCGTACAAAAGTCCTTTTGTATTTAAATCGATTTATTACGGATTTACCGGGCATTGTTTGATGCTGGGCGTGCAAATTTGGAAATAAGCTGGTACTCCAATGAGCAACACATAAACCACGATTTTGTGACGTAACCTTTGCCCCTACCAAAACTATAGAAGACACCGGTTTTGTAGGGAATTAAATAGGGAATATTTTTGCTATTGAGATATTTTGTCTATCTCAAACCAATTTGGAGATATTCGATAACAAACACCTTTGGGCCGCCATTTTCCAATATGGCGGCTGAAGCTCCATTCCGATCATAGGGGATTTTAGTATGCTGATAAATATTCTATGAGGAAAATATCTGCAAAAATTCAGCAACATCGCAATTTTTTCCTCCAAACGTCAATATGCGATCTTATTTGACAGGATTACTCATGCAACTCAAAATTATGCAACTAGAAATTATATTATTAATTAAGTACTAATTACTAGTACCTAATTAGTATTAGGGTCTACAGGCATTTTATTTTTTATTAGATCTTCATACAAATTAAATTAGTTTTCTACAAGAAATCACCCAATTAAAGTACATACTAAAATAATAGGTAAGCCTAGCAACGGTGTGAAGTACCGTATCGGACCGAATATAGCGCGATGTTTTTCCCGAAACGGCGAAAATACTATCTCTAAAACAGCACTCGCGTTATTTCCGCGCTCTTGCATTTGAAATAGCGCCTAAACATAGGCCACCCGCAATACAACTCCCGCGCATCGCCCCACCCACCCACTTGACGCCAGCCGATCCCATGAGGCGGGCGGGCGACGTTTTCACGGGCTCTGCGGCAAAGGGCCGCGGGAATATCCGCGTATCACGGTTCCGCGGAAAATAACCACCAAAATAACTGTGCGTACAATTAAAAAGATTTTTCTTGGGAATCGATCCCAAATCGATTCTAGTTCACAATGATCAATTTGTAATCCCATAATCAGACTGGTGAACTGTGGTTGGCCTATGTGAGCTTGTGCTTGGCCCTCCACGACGGGTACCCGGGGGGTACGGGTACATGTTTCCACTACCCGTTTCCTGAATTAAGGTGTCACATTGTAGGCAGAAGGCTAATGTAAACATGCGCTTTCTCATATCTTTTGTGCTTGGCGGCGTTTTTCTTTTGAATTATAATGCTCTTTGTTCATGCCGCCGACTTGTGGCAGTGCTGAGTATGCCTCCCCCCTCCCACCACCCTCCTGCCTTACCACTCGTGCGATCTTCCAGAGATTATACCGCGTAAATAATTACCACAACATCACTTTTTTTTTTTCAATCTGCTAGAAGTCAAAACTTAAAAGCTATCACCCATGGTGATAAACCTTTCCTTATCTTGTTTACTCTCATTCGGGTTCCAGTCTCCCCCCCCCCCCCCCCCCCCCGCCGCGCCAACGCACCGTGAGTCGTGACCTTGACTTGACTGTGACAAGGTATAAAGCAGATGCAACTGAAAGTGAGTGTTATCTTAATGGCCCGCTGCTTTTCCTCTTTCGTGAGAATGAAATACTACTTCATCGGAACGTCATTGTTTATAGAACAGCATTACGTCCGAGATATTACGATATTATTGATGAGCGCGTTTCTTCACAGTTCATTAGACACCCCACACGATTTTTTTGTGTTACTGCCCGGGTAACCCGCGGGTAATGTGGACGGGTACCCGGGTCGTAAAAATGTCGGGTTTCGTCATCCCTACTCCCTACCCTGTTAAAAAACATAGGACTAGGCCTTAACATTGTTCAAAATGTTTTGTTAAAAGAATGAAACTTTAGTATATTCATTCATTGCATTGTAAATAAAAAATGTTTCTTGTACATTTTATTTTCTTTGATTTATCTTTTTTCTTGAAATGACTGAAAAATTGGGGGTCGTGTTATATTCGAGATTGTGCTATATTCGTTTCAATACGTATGTCTGCTCCATACTTAATTTTTGTTTAAAACTTTTTTCTTGCATATATAATATTTAAACAACAGTTAAACAAATAAATTAATATTCTACATAATCTACATATTCTACACTATGTTCTACGCGTCAAGTAGAATAATAATATTCTACGTGTAATGACCCAACCCTGGTGACACTAAAGTGAAACCCATTTTCCCACATCTATTGCGGTTTTTAATACGAAAAAAATACGATGAAAAATAATACGGAATGCATGGTTTAGTTTCTCGAACGATCAATAATCTGCACCAAAAATTTCAATATCCAGTTCCCCCGGATGATAACATCCTGATGCCTCGTTTTTGTTCCTTCCTAGAGTGCTGGGCCTCTATTCTGTAACTCCAACCAAATTTGATTCGTACGTTTTCGTCAGTTATCGATTCGGTTGTTGTTCGTCTTGGTCGAGGTCGAAGGAATAGATTTTTTCATAAGTCGAAATATGTTTAAGTTAGATTAGAGAAAATGGTGAGAGATACATCCTATACTTCCTGTCACCTTTAGAAGGAACCAAACCCAAGATCACTTTACTGTGTGGGTGAGGTTTATCGGCCCGGTTCATTTGAAAAGAGCGAGCAAATGGCAAAAATCCGTGTAGCACGTGGTAAACTGTGGGCCACCCCAGCAAGGCCAGCATCCTCATTAACGACCCTCTTAACCCCCCAAATTTAATTGCTTCTGACCTAAATAGCAGGTGCATGATGTCATATTTTGCAGCAGTCTTCTTTTCAAACACATCTTGATTATATATGGTATAATTTCAAGTAAAAAGGGAACGCACAGGACTCTTGGGGATAGGCTCTTACTAGGTAGGTTTTCTTTGAGTACAGCCCTACTTTGCTATTTAGTTTGAGAAAGTAATAACCTGCTTCTATTTACGTCTAGGCTAGGGCCCATCTCCCGCCATTTCCCTAATCAAATATAAACAAATTTTGTTATGAAATAATCGCATTCCTTTCGACCTCAACCAACAACAACCGAATCGATTACCATTGAAGACGTACGAATCAAATTTGGTCGGATTTATAGAATCGGGTCCTGACACAAGATGCTAGTGGATCTTCTGACCATATGTGTCTCGCTTGAATTGCGCATAGAGGTAATTCTTGTCTGTAGTTATTTCGCACAATAGGCCTACTTTGTCTATTGTCAACGAAGCGATTCACAGTAACATGGCCGAAGAATGCAAGACACGCAAACAAGAGCACGGGACAATAGTGATCTATTAATCCTAGAATATCCATGGATAAGAGAAAAGATTCCCATCACTTCATTTACAATAGAAGTAGTACGTAGTTGTTTTGTGATTAGCAGTTATTATAAATATTGCAAACGTAAAAATTAGAGTTGCCGTTCGATACGAATTTGAGTATCGATGAACGATAATCGTACATGTGCAATCAATTATCGATTGATAAATATCAGGCGCATCAGAACGTTTTGAAAGTTGGGGGGGGGGGGGGGGGGGAAATCCATCAGTAGATTTTGTAGGGTACAGCCGGGGTCTGGGGCAAAGCCCCAGCTGCCGGAGGCTCTTTTTGCCGAAGGCAAAAAAAAATCACTATACTAGTTATTTCGTCATGTTGCAACAGTGCATTCGGACTCTGTAAACGATGTTTTACAAAACTCAAAAAATTAACGTGAAGTGGCCCATTTTAATAAATTACAACATTTTTTTTATGTGATGAAGCATACAGGCAAACATATTCTTGTTTTACCCTCTTCTTAAAAAAAATAAAAAATAGTAACTGAAGGCTGTTTAGTACGTTTCATATATAAAATTACAATATCAATTTCATCTTTAACACCATCAAACGCACGAAACACTACCCACACACTTACACTGTACACTTCATTACTTACACTCTAGAGGAATAATCTTCCCACTTGCTACTTCGCTATAATCATAGTCACTACACTACTCCAAAGATGACTGAATAGTGAACGCATAATGATGCGACACGAGCAAACCAAACCCCAAACTTGCGTCTGCCAATAACTCTAGCAAATCATTCAAAGGGATGTTTGGATTAGACGTGAGTCCAAGTCACGTGTCCACTTTCACTGAAGTGAGGACCGGCACACAATACAAGTAGGGATTTAAAAGGTACCAATTTTTCCGGAAATTTTGGAAAAAAACACGTTTTTTCCGTTTTTTTCCGGGCACGTCGGAAAAATTGGGAAAAATTGGTTTTATGGTGCATAGTGATAAATAAAATTGATATGAATGTAGTAATGATTATTTTCATCAATAAGGTAGCCCAATTACATATCTCTCCGTTTTTAATACATTATTTTAACGGAAGAATTTAAGGAAAATGCCTTAGTAGTTCTTGTTAGGTTAAGTAAAAATTATGATTGTGATTCTCATTTCAAAGATTGTTCCGTGTCCATATTGTTGGAAGAGCGAAGCGAAGACTTCAATTTCACTGCACCCCGAAAAAATTAGCTCGGGTGTTTTATTTTTATTTTTAGTTGTTTTTTGTTTTTTTGTCTGTTCGCATCTCTACCGGGGAAACGGCATGTGCGATCTTGTTGAAAATTGGAGGGAACCTTCGAAATCTTTGAACTTAGACGTGCCATGTTTTTGGGTACAATCGAAGAAATATTTCTTATGAATATCGTACTTTTACGATTTTTCCCGATTTTTAGTGAGATATTTTCGTGACATTTGGGTCGATTCTGACCAAACGGGTGGGGCTACAACGTTCATATTTCACATGGACATTAAGGTAATGGTGATGTATTGCTTTTTGAAAGAAAAAGTTAGCCAGAATCCATAGAATAAAGGTTTTAATAATATGAGTTTTTTGAGGTTTATAATAACAATTAACAAGTAACAATAGAAACTTGACAACAATCACCTACAATGCATTCAAAAAGCACTTGAAAAGGAAAAGTGGTCCTACGCAAACTAAAAACTTATAAAAAAGCTCATCCTTCAATACGACTAAAGAGTAACTATGGCATGCCGTGGGAGGGACTAAAACTAAACATAGTATAAACAGGGATCAAAATTAACGCTCGCCCGAGGCTAGTGAAACTTTACTTGGCATAGTAAAATCTAATCGGTACTTTTTCCAGAGTTTCCAATTGCCGTTAAAAAAATCTCAATATTTCACAACGAAAACTTAAGAGTTTCCAGTAGTAGTGCGCTACCTAGTATGGAAAATCGTTCTTAATATGTAAACAAAATAAAAATCGCTTAATTTAGGTAATCTTATTAATATTGTGTAAATTCGTTCCCAGTCAATCCCTTAAACTCCTACCCTATGATTTTTTTATATCAATATAACCTAGGCCTACTTGATTGTGGGCTTGTAAAAAATGCTCTTGGGCTAGAGGACTTTTGTTGCCATTAGCCTAAAGTGCTAGTTGCAAAAAAGTTAATTTTGGCCCCTGGCTATAAATAGTAATCTAATAAGTAATAAATGCAAGTGATTTTGGAAAATGCTATGTAGTATTGCTGTCTTACCCTTATAGTAGGCTATCATTTATAAACATCAATACATGTAGTAGGTACGGTAACCAGATGTAAATAAACAAACAATAAATCATTATTTATAATTTAGGCCTACCATAAAGATGCCAATAATCTAAACTGAATAGTAAACTTTATGAAAAGTGAAGAAATTTCAATTTTTCCAATTTTTCTGGAAAAAACGGGAAAATATCCGTTTTTTTCCTCGACTTCAATTTTTCCGGAAAATTTCAAACCCTAGATACAAGACGGGTGGCTGGTTATAAAGATAGTCGGATAGAAGGTTCAGGCATGGGGTAGGGCCTACGTCAGCCAACCTAACATTCCTGCTATTGTTGGGTTGTTTCTTCCTGTAAATGAATTGTTGACAGAGTCATCCGACGTGCTTTCCCAAAATGTAAAGTAGAAATCTTGATTTTTTAACTCTAAATTCTGCCCCCCTTGCCCCCCTGTTTCGACGCCACTGATAAATATTAATATTTTTTTGTTCACCGATAATCAAATCAAAATTAGGTCAATACTTTCTCGCATACCGAGGACCTTTAGCTAGTGAATAATTTTGGTCCTTCCATTTACTCAAAACAGGATATTTCTATACTAGCTAACTCTTTCATTGAGCGCGGTATGTGAAAAGCATGTGGGGTGTCTAATGAACTGCTAGTCCTATTAATAATGACAAGCCAATGAAGTGGTATTTCACAATCAAGTCTGAGGAACTGCAGGCCATTAAGATATGTACCCCTACTATGTATCTGCTTTATGTCAAAATCTAGTCAAGGTCATGATGCATAAGCATGGTGGGGGGGTGGGGGGATGCACTAGCTGGCAAGCAGATGATCTTGGCTTTTTTACAAGATAAGGAAAGGCCAGCCTCTGCACTATCTCCATTCTCTAGTGCTTAATTTAAGTTAGCACCAGCATAGCTTCTGACATACTAATTATGAACACGGTAGCAATAAAATTCTGGAAGATCATGCGAGGGTAAAGCAGGGGGGGGGCATACTCAAAAGTCACTCATAAGTTAACACACTGACACAAGACGGCGACACAGATGAAGGACAATTATTATAAATCAAAATAAAAATGCCACCAGCACAGAAGATATGAGAAATAACATGTTCACACTGTCCTTCGGCCTACAATGTGACACCTCAAGTCAGGAACCAGGTTTTATGGATACTAAACGGGCACTGGAAACACGAACCCGTACATAGGTATATCGGGTACTCTTCACCATCCCTAAGCTGTTGTATTGAGTATAGGCCCTACAGTATAGGGTACTAGCAAACTACGTCACACATCCAGGAGCATGCCGGATATTCTCCGCTTCGAGCCCAAATGATGGACAAGCAACCCTCGTTCCGCAAGTTGACGCCTGCTGAACGGCGCAACACTTGTCACGCTCCAACTTTTATTCTATTTAAAAAAAACTTAACTAACTTACTAATAAAACTTAAGAGGAATAATATTTAGCAAACATCATTTCTTCTAAGAGCGATTACTATTTTGAATTTTTAGACAGCCGTTAACGTGTTATATCGATGTACACATTGAAATAAAATTTAAGGCTTTTACTTTTTTTTTTTTATGAAATTAAATAAAACAACTTCAATTTGACAAAAACATAGTGATCGGATTTCGTCAAGAGCTCTTTCAAAATATGCATTGGACCGTTTAGACAAAAAATAAATTAACTTTCATAGATAGAAAGTGCACTAAAGAAAATTTACAGCGTAGGGCAATATGCAAGGTATTGTGTTTTAACTAAAATATGCACTTTTGACGTGCGGATGAGCATTGAAAAACTGCACACTATGCTGTAAATTTTGTCTTTAGTTAGATGCATATTAAAAACATAGAAATAATTCTTGTCGAAATCCGACCAGTAGTTCTTTGTCAATTAAAGTTGAGAAGACTTATAGTAGTTATAGTCGTTGATAATTTTGACAGTTTTAATGAGTACAACGCCGTACATTGTTATAACAAACTAAATGTATGTAAAAAAATCAAAATAATTGCTATTAAAAGGAATGATATGTTTGCTAAATATTATTCCTCATAAGTTTTGTCCAAATAATGAATAGGATAAAAGCTAGATCGTGATATTTGTTGCGCCGTTCTGCAGGCGTTAACTTGCGAAATGAGCATGCTTATCCATCAGTATGATTCACGGTAATGTGACTACTAGCTGTGATGTCACATGATGGTTCCTTATTAACCTGATTGCAAGCCTACCTTATTCCGAAAAAGTTTTGCTCTCCAAAAGGTACTTCGGTATAGAATGGATGGCAAACTTATGGTTATACAATACAATTTTTCTTTTTTCTTAGAAAAACTTTTGTCTTATATATTTGATATTGGCTTGCAATCAAGTAAATATGGCAACTACTTCTATTGAGGTTTCACTGTGCAACCATAAATTGTAGGCCTATCTGTCCCAAATCCCAAAATAACACAGATTAGACTGCGAGAAGTGAAAAACAAACCTGAAAGTCTGTGTACGTCAGATTTGATCCAACAGTGCTCACATCTGGAGTGCTCTGGACGACATCTGGGTTGTTGTGGGTCTGCTCACGCTTACTTGTTGCATTGTATATGTTCCTGGCCACCTGGAACAGTAAAACTAAAAATAGTACTTATGTTTAGGACAGTGCGAGTACTTGAATTTTCAAGTGCAAGTTGAGTTCGAATTTAAGAGCAAGGTATGTAATTTTTATGATTTTGATTAAAAAAAATTAAAAAAATCATGATTTATTTGATTTAAATCAACTTTTTGATTTAAGTCACATTTTTCTTTTTTTTCGATTCAAATAATATATTTTTTGATTTAAATCAACTAAATCGGTGTTTCAAAACTTGTCAAGTTGATGAGTGGATCAAATTACTTTCACAAGCGTTCTAGAAAAAAAAAAAAAAAATCTAAAATTATTTTAAGGAAAACAACTCTTGTGTTTGTTGCTCAAAATGAATAAAAAGTGCATTTGATTTAATTCAATGATTTTTATTAAATAAATCATTTGATTTAAATAAAAAACACCATGTTTAAGAGTGTTGGCAAAAACGGCATTTTCATTTAGGACCCGTGAAAAGGTACCAGTGCTAGATAGCAGCACATAAAGCAAGTTCATGATACATGATATAGATGGAACTCCTTGTGACATGAAATTCGTTATGATTGGTCAGCTGAACTTTGTAGGATACAATTGGAACTAGCCATGACGTCACATGTGAGTGTTGATTGGCTGTCAGTTTTTGTGGAATCATTCACGTCGACCGTGTATCACCACTTGTGTCCGAGATATTGTTGACATGGCTAGTTTGATACGAAAGTAAAATGGTGAATGAGACGAGAGCAGAGCCAGATAACAATAATAATAATAATTAGGGATGGGATTTGACCGGTCAAATTCAAATTTGGTCAATTGACAGTCAAATGTAAAAAATCATAAATTAAATTTTATTAGATAATACCTACTAAATTTATTTTAAAATGTTGTGGTAACAAAACCTTTTTTCATTTAAATGTGTTATTAAGTGGCATATCATCATCGTCATCATCATCGTCGATGCTGTCATCAGTCCCTTCCTCCTATTCAGCTACAGCTTCCCCAGAATCTATTATATTTTATTTGTCTATTATAATTCATATACATAATATTAATAAATGGTAATTAAAATAAAATCATACCTAATTAAAACATTTTTTATGAGAAAGAAAGAAAGAAATGTTATCGTTTACTTAACAATTAAAATTAAAATATAAAAATAAAATTAATTTAAAGTTTTAAAGCAATATACACATGTTTTTTTTAAAGTCAATTGACTGAAAGTATTTGACCAGTCATTTGACCGGTCAATTGACATTGTGCAACCCAAATAATAAAAATAATAATAATCAAACACCCGGTTCCAGCATGAGTCGGGTCGGGCTGGACGTATCACCAGTTTCTCGAGCTGTGGACTTTCAGTGCTTGCTAGCCAGGTTCAACACATCTTCTTCGATGTCTTCTATGACAGGCATTTCTACCAGTTCTCTCCATTTCTTTCTATCCTCCCAGAGTCTTTTTTCAATAATTCTCTCCCATGATTTCCCTCTTTCTTCAACGTTCCATTTTATTTGGTCCCTCCATCTATCTTTTGGGCGCCCAACTCTTACTACCCCCATGTGCGTTCAAATTCTCTTCTTGGGATTCTATCTCGCTTCATTCTTTGTACGTGCCCATACCATGGAAGTCTTTCTCTTCCTGTTTGCCTTTTTTATATACGCCACGTGAGGTTAGTGATCGAAGAGTGAAATATTTCACTTGAAATATTTCAATTTGAAAGTTTCAACGTGAAATATTTCACAAAAAGTTGAAAGATTCATTTTTATAAATATGCAAGCAGCAGAGATGAAATTCCTAAGAAGTGCGGTGGGCATAACAAAACTAGACAAGGTACGAAGCATAACAACAAGAAACAAATTAGGAGTGGAAAGTCTACGAGATAAAATAGGAAGAGAAAGACTCAGGTGGTATGGACATGTAAAGAAGAATGAAGCAAGACAGAATCCCAAGACGAGAATTTGAACGTACATGTGGGGGAGTACGAAGAGTTGGCCGGCCAAGAGATAGATGGCGGGACCAAATAACGCGAAGCGTCGAAGAAAGAGGGAAAACATGGGATAGGATCAATGAAGAAAGACTCTGGGAGGACAGGAAGAAGTGGAGAGAATTATTAGAAATGCCGGTTATGGAAGAAAACGAGGAAGAAGATGAGGGGTGCTGAGCCTGGCTAGCAAGCACTAGAAGATAGCCCGAGAAACTGGTGACTCGTCACCCCCCGACCCGACGAATGTTGGAAAAGGGTGTTTGATATATATATATATATATATATATATATATATATATATATATATATATAATGATGTTGTGTTTAGTTTAAAATTGTATTTTGAACCATGCCTAGCACACTTTGATACTATGTGCTGGCTTGCATCAATACTGCATCATGGATGAAGGCCACAACATTATATAAAAAAGAAGTTTGCAATCCTGTCTATTACCCGGTACAAAAAATGAATGTTAATTGGTCGGAAAGAGCCACCTACTACAAAAGCTGTAAATAATGCCAAAAGGATGCTAAATAGAAGTGGAAGTTGTGATGTCTTCGGACTCACGTCGAGTCAGATCACTCAGAATTGCGCTTATTTATTTCCGATAGGTCCGATACAGATGCGGATGCATATGCACAGTGACAGAGTACAATCACCATTGTACTACAGTAGCGCCTACTACTACCTACTAAGTAGTACTAACTATGATTATTTTTTGTTTACATGCGGCCTAGGCCTATGTAGGCATATATTACATTCAGTTCTTTTTATTTTTTATTTACGGTTCTCGGTCGTTATGCGAGGGAGCAAAGCAACTGAGTCTTACAAGCAACTCAACTCATTTAATAGGCCTACATCAGGATAGATAGCATTACACAACCACCATCCACCCATCTACCAGCATCTGCATAATGCCTTTTGCGTAGGGGGTTGGGGCGTATGCTTCTAGTTCAACTAGGGACTAGTATTTATTAGTACTGACTATGTAGGCCCTACTACACCCTTAAGTACTATTGTTAACTTTCATTGTTGGTAAATAAATGCATATGATTACTCAATAATATTTTTATACGTGTAAATTATCATTCATTTATAAAATATCAATATTTCACAATATTTCAATATTTCGTGAAATATTTCATGAAATATTTCATGAAAGTTTCAAAAAAAAATATTTCATGAAATTTTCGATCACTACGTGAGGTAGTTCCGTCCAGTTTCTTCCTACAATCATTTCTACACTCTGGGCATTGTCCGGCACAACCAGGACATCTACCTTGCCCTCTACGTCATCTATGGTGACTTCAGTTGTCAACTTTCCGAGAGCTGTCAAGACTGGCGAGTCGTTGTTGCCAAACCCATATAACTCGTAGGCAGTCTTGAATATTGGCACTCCACACTTTATTGCTGCGGTTGCCTGCAGCGTACAGCACGAGCTCCCCGTATCCACTAAGGCACCCACAACTGTATCCCCTACCTTTGCTTCTTTAATGTACTTCATTACACCCACACTTGTAGTCGCGATTGGCGCAGTACTCACAACGTTAATCTTAGGCCTCTCAATTTCACCTGCGGGCTCTTGGGACCTAGTTGTCGTCTGCCGCTGGTTACAGTTTCGTATCTGGTGTCCTTCTCGTCCACATCCGTAGCACGTCACGACACGCTTTGGATCCGGACAATCATGCGCAATGTGTCCATAACGCCTACAATTGTAGCATTGGAATTCGCTCACCCTTCTCTGTTCTGGTTGGCCTGATCCTTCCTTGGATTTATCCCTCCAGTTACCAGTAGTAGCGCCAGGTTTGTTGAACTTGTGGCCCTCCCATGTCGATTTTGTTGGTGCTGGTTTTGATTGGCGAGTATCAGCCTTGTCCAACTTGCTGCCAATTCTTGCACTCCGCTCTGAATTCACCTCTTCCCAACCCCTTATGTCCCGCACCAGTTGGTCTACATCCGTGTGCTGTTGTGACATCAATGATGAACACAACTCCCGGCTCCACAGGCCTATAGCCACCTGCTTTTTAATATCCTCAAACTCTAGGCCTAAGCTGCTACACAGCTTTACCTTCTCGTGAAAGTATGCGTATACATTTTCACCACGATGCTGCTTTCTTGATTGCATCACTTTGTACCTTTCCGGCAGCCCTAGTTTTGCATAGGCAAACATGTTTTGGTAAACTGATCCTCGAAATCTCCCCAAGTTTTCATAGTACTGAATCTGGCCGATAACCAGTGGCTTGCTGCACCCACCAAGTGACCTCTGGCCGACTCTAGCTTAAATGCTTCCGGCCACTTGTGCAGCATGGCCGTGGAGTTAATAGCGTGCAACCACTCACTTGCTTTTCCTGGATCGCCTTCCCCGGTAAAATTAGGCACAGTTCGAGACAAATCGGGCATGATGTGATATGCCGATTGGCCTAGGCCTACACCATTTTGATCTACATTAGGCCTAGCCTCATTTTGCCCAAGGGTCGCACGCAGTAGGCTGGTTATCAGTTCGTCCCTCGTTGCCGATTTTGTTCCATCATCAGCCTCATAAGCTCCATAGTATTTACATTATTGTCACGCTGTTCAGGTTGTAGGCCTACATTTAAAGCATCAGGATTAGGCCTACCTATGTTAACGTCTGCATTACGATTTCCTGCGTTAGGCCTATCTTCATTTTCATTATAATTAAATCGTTGCATTTTTCTAGACCAACTTCAACAGAAGTTCAACTAATAAACATAAACAAACATCGAAAGTCAAGCTGTCACATTCTCGCACAAAAGCACAGTTCACCGCACGTTCACCGACCACTGCTGCTGACAGTCCGCCACACGCTCGTAGACTACTCAATGTTTAGCAGGCTGTGGCCATAGCCACACCCACAATGGCGCGCTTACTTTATGGACGCCAAAAATGGACGCGATCGAACAATGGATCGAACAAAGATGGTCACGGAAACAATTTTTCACTTGAAAGTTCTCACGCAATTGTCAGGACACATAACTCATCGTCATCATCATCACTCGCATAGATACTACCATCCCACTTCTGATGTATAGGAGATAATAGGGAGTATGGGCATCTACAATCAAAAGTCTCGTTGATAATACTAGACACGATTTAATTAAGTAAGGACACAAGATGCTAGGCCTAGGCCTCCGGATACACACACCTCCAACACAAACCTTTACGCTCCTTCTCCACTACAACTACACAATCTTGAGTCACAATGTTCGCCTGCCACTTTTAACACTACTACACGCTGATTTTGGATACCACACAGGTTAACTCCTTTTTAACTACCCTCTCGTCACTCACACTCCCCTGCTCCTCGACCTACTCCATCACACCCTCTTCCACGATAGCCCAGCCACGCTATCCTTCCCGCCTTCTCCTGTCTCTCTCCAGTCTTACCAATCCACAAAAATATTGCTAACTAAATAATACAAAAATAACTAATACCTAACAGGCAATGGGTGGGCGCTGCTTGTTGGAGCATTGTGAACGAAACCGAACGAACGCTAGGCTTGAATGTTGCGCATCTAATCCAGTTCGCTAGCAGTAGCGACTTCCGGGCAAGTCTACGAAGTTGCCGAGGACACCGCACGCATCAGCATCTGCCGAGCTCGATCACTCAACTCGAACGTCGCGAGGCGAGTTTTGGAGAGTTTTTACATCGCCGCAGTTTTTGGGAACACTGATCAGCCAATTTTGGTGCTATAATTAAAAGTAAAAAACTTGAATTCAAGTTTGATGGTTCAGCGCAAGTGGTAAACAAACCATATTTTTTATAACATAGTAAAATATATTCTGGTTGGGCAATACTTTCCCGATTTTGAGTCACATTTCCGACCAAACTAAAAATTCAAAACAATTAAACCTCAAAAAACTATTTTCACGACCCTCTTTAAAGAGCACTCACTAACATGTGACAAAAAATTTGCAGCTCTTTTCCAATTTGCCATTTCTCATGTATGTTCTTATTAGTTTTGGCCTTTAAAATTACCTAAATAGCCCCAAAAAAATGCTAAAATTTAAAAAAAAAAAAAAAACACTGCAGTAACAACATAATAATTCATAGATTAATCGTCATTAATACAAAATTGCAATGTTAGAACATTTCCAATTTTGGCAGCAGATTCCCCTTAAAACCAATTTGTAGTAAGAAAAAGTGTTTCACATATTGTTGACGTAACAGAGTACCCGGGTATATTTGAGTGCTGAAACCGGTTCCGAATTTTACTTCCTGATGTCATTCCTAATAAATATAGATAAAACCGCTGGAATAGAGCTTTAAACCAATTAACACCAAAACTCCTATTTGAAAAACAAAATTCACTACAAAATAAACCACTTTTACGGACCTCTATGCTAGCCTATAGGCCTTGCCTAGGGCCTCGGGTATATTACAATTATTGAGATGCTACTCTTCAAAATTTGAGTGGTCAAAATAAGGGTGCAGCTATCGAGTAAATAGTAGGCCTATGGTATATTATATTGGGATCAATATCGTAATGAGCAAATTGGGTCAGTATTTTTAAGAGAACTACACTAACCTTCCTTCTGCGAGATAGGTTTTCCTTGTTCTTTATTAGCGGTAGTTGAACGTACCAGCCGTTGTGCAGATGCCTTGTTTTGATACTACCGACGGCAGGAGCCTTGTTGATACTAACGACGGCAGAAGTCATGGTTTTCCCCTTCTTTGGCAAGATAGGAGTATTTGGACAGCCCTTGCGCTTTACACCAACTGTTGACTTGCTATTGCTCTTGGTCGCCATATGCAGCCCGTCCGCTGGTTTCGAGCTTTCTGTAAAACCGAAAGAAAATGTAACCATAAAGTTAAAATGTTGTAGCCTATGCATAATGTTTAACATTCCCAGTTGAATTCGTATTTTTTGGGGTTTTAGACTGTTAACTGTTAGACATTCTGTCAATATTGAAGCAGAAAACATAAAACACTTCACTTGGGCTTATAAAGAAGTCATATAGGCCTACACATTACATTATAGAACCCTGCTAAAATGTTCCCTTCGGAGAAAAAACGTCTGAATTGAGCTCTGTTTTGTATTAAGTATTTATGTTTACCTTACCTGTACAAAATATCCCGCCGAATAAACACAGAGTTTGACTGTAGTATTGCAATTCACTTACCCGTTCCTCTTTTCTTTTTCTTAACAGCTTCCCGCATTTCCTGCTGGTTCCTCACATAATCGGAGAAGTTTTGACCAAAGATGAGGAAAGCCATTCCCGTCTTGGCTTCATAGGCTGCTACAAGTTTCATTAATTCTGCTTCAATCTTGGGCAAATTCTGGAAAATATACAACATAATGAACAAGATCCCGTATATACGCAATTAAAGACTGTGCAAAAAGCCCAAAATATTAACTTAACCTTCCATCAGTTCCCAAAGGATACACAATACGCAACAAGTTGGTGTAACCGATAGCTTTCGCAACTTTGTAGTTACCAACAGACAAAAGGAAGGCAGAGTGGTAGCGCGCTTGAGTTCTATGTGAAAGGTTGGAGGTTCTAATCTTTGTTAGGTCACTTTTCTAAAAAACCATTCTACTTAGGCCCATGTTTTTCTGCAAATGTTTTGGGCCCCGTCGCGGACACAATTCTACGTCAGAGTTAATAAAAGTGTGGAAAGTGACACACGAAGAGAATCACAAGGTTTACCCAGTGCCACCAACGACCGCATCGAGTACCGAGTGCATTTATTGTAATCGAGGATTAGGTAATTTGGAACGTAACATAGAATTGAAGTAACACACAAAACGGAATGAAGCCGTAGGCCTATGTTCAACCATACATCACTGCTGGAATAGGTATTTTGTCAGCACTTCATGAACATAGAACACAAAATGGTGTCTTAATTATTACGATGTACGATGTGAAAAAATTTGACCAGGCATTTTTCAAGAGACGTCGATTAGAAGCAACTGACCGTATACGCTTTCATACAGCTGACCAACAACCTGTCACATCACCAGGATGTCTACAAATTTTCCATTACAAAATTCCCGACTTTTCCAGGTTTTCCAGATGGAAAATTATATTTTTCCAGGCTGCAAATTTGGATTTTTCGCGTGCATTAAAATGGAGGAAAAATTGTTTATAAATTCAATGTCGATTTCGTCGGGAATTTTAAACATCAGACAAGGTAAATAATTTAAGAATTAAGAATATCTATTTTTAGCAACAAAAAAGGTATTGAAATTACTAAAATATTGATTTTTTTTTACATTTGTAGTAAAAGTCCAAAAAAAAATCCCTGTCTTTTCGAGGTTTTCTAGTCTAGTAGACACCCTGCATCACTAAAGGCCAAACCTTCACAATTCTAGGGCTGCCCAACGATATCGATACGAAGAAAAAAATTCGATATCGATATGGGAAAAGTCTATCGTTTGATTTTTGTTTAAACAAGAAATGCTTGGTGGCAGTGAGTTATGAATTATGATTCTGCAGTGCTGTTTCCCCCCCCCCCCCCCCAACTACATATTGCTAGTCAGTTTGGTTTTGGGCCAAGACTCTTGCTGCTTTGTTTTTGGCCTATGTTATGAGTAGAGATCCGTGTAATTTTTTTATTTTTTCCAAATTTGTTTTTGAAACTCCAAAATTTTGCTGTTGAGCAATTTTTTAGTCTTTTTGGCGGTGTTAAAAAAAAAAAAAAATGCGCGACTGATCAACGAAACACAGTGAAAGCCTCTAGACAGGAAATGGAAGCAACCATCCATTACTGTAGTAGATTTTAATGCCAGTTAAGCCTTAAAATTTACATTTTTGTAGAGCATCCTGGGAAATTAGGATATTAGCACACTGGAGGTGGAGGGCCTACCTAACTTTTTAAATTAAAAATTTGAGACAATTTTACTAGGATGGTAGGCCTAAGTAGGTAGGCCAACTAAGTTTATTAATAAACAAGGTTTATGTTTAAAATTCACAATGTAAGCATGTAACAAGGAGCTGGCCTAACAGTAGGCTAAACATATCCTAGGCCTACATTACTGTATTTTTGCATCCAAAGTTTCTCTCCTCAGTTTCACTAACTTTTTTATATTTTAATGTTCAAAATGATGCTGATAAGATTTATGAAAACTTAGGAATTTTTTCCTAGCTGGCTTAGGCCTAGGCCTAAACAATTTTAAAGATAATACAAAGACATAATACAAACTCTTCTAGGCAAAACCTTAACCTAGATAAAGATTTCACACATAATTTGACAAGCCAAAGTCTACTGCTTTGGTTTGTAACAGCACTTGGAAAACACGCACTTGTCACACGTAGGCTAGGTCTAGGGCCTAGCTGACCGACATTAATAGTAGGGGTCTAGTTGAAGGAGACCATGGTGAGCACCTCTGCATTTTCGGGTTTAAGCCGCCGTCTTCTGTCGGTAGGGTTACCATAATTCTGAAAGGAAAATCCGGGACACATGTACGTTTGTTGTGCATGGACCTGCGTGGGCTACCTGGGGTCTGGGGCGAAGCCCCATTCGCCGGAGGCGAAATTTTTTTGGGCCTTTTTTTCCCCCCAAGATCGCCTGTAGTGAGATCTGAGAGTGTCGGGACAGGGAAGTACTTGGGTATTAAAAATAGAAGAAATAAGTATTTGGTTTGGTTACATATTAATTTAGTCTTTCAGTTTGTCTGAAAAACGACACTTGCGTTTGGCCATTGTATTTTGCCACACACGCACACCACTGGCACAGTCTGTAAGCTAAGCAATGTCACAAGTCACAACGCGAACTCAACACTCACTGATTACACAACGGTGACTGCAGACTGTGCAGTGAATCATTGACAACGACTGGACTAGCCTACTAGTGGGTTGACACTGTACGTACTGTCGCCGCCCGCTGCCCTGGCCTTGAGCTCGACTCAATGACAACATTATTGGTTACATTGCGCATCCCCGCGTCCCGGCCCAGCCGCCGTCGGTGCCGCAAAATATTTGAAAGCAGAAATTTGCTACGACAATTTGGAATTGGATTTTCGATTTCCGGGACAATTTTCGGGACATCAACAAGAAAAACGGGACTGTCCCGGAAAATCCGGGACGGATGGTAACCCTATCTGTCGGTCACAACAATTGAATAGTGCAAGAACGACCGTTCTGAATCCACATGGAAGTGACAGTCCAGATGATCAAGAGTGAGGCAGTTGGGTACTCAGCTTTGATGGAACAAAGCAAACGGCTTATGTGAATATTGTCCAAGCTAGGCTTTCCAAGTTCTTCTATCACTAGATTTTTAAGGACAGAATATCCCTCAAGGAAAGTGGCACTGTCAAGTTTCAGATCTTGTGGAAGTGCAACATTTTTAAAAATGTTTTTTGATGTCTTCAACCTGAAGCGAGCTGCGACTTATGTTCCTAGGGTTGAACAGTTGATCACATGCAACAAACTGCTTCCTGGAAGGGTCGTGTAACTTTAAATCATTTAGTTTCGATGCACTCTTCAAACTTGTACGCTTCAAGAACTCAACAGCAGAAGCCCTCTTCACTATGTTTAGCTCTTTCAACTTCGAATTAAGTTTTTCCGAGAAAACATCATTAGCTAGTAGATTCAACTTGGATGTTATGTCCTCTAGTTTAGAGTAGAGGACATGTGCAGTCGGGTACGTGTTGCCTTCTAGAAACTGTATTGTGTTAACTATTTTGCCGGCATTTTCAGAGACGAAAATAGCTTGGACCAGCACCGTGTTTAGTTCATCTGTATTCATGGTTTTTATTAAGGCTGGTCATCGATGTTAAATAGCAACATCGACATCGAAGTCAAATAATCGATGTCGAATCGCGATGTCAAAGAATCTTCGACATCGAGATCGAAATTGAAAAAAATTCAATTCTTTAAAAAAAAAGGCAAATTTTCATGTCGATAATTGCGCCCAAATGAGAATAAAATTGCGTAAAAAAAATCCCAACAAAAAAAGTATCAATTTTTAATCATATTACGATAAACTATCGATCGACATAAACGCCCTTTTCTCGCATTTGCGTCAATTTGAATTGCGCGCTGTCTTGGCGCTGGTCGCGGATTGGCCGCGCCTGTGACGGGACCCTCCCACGAGGGAGTGAGAGAGAGGGAGCGGGGGGGTGAGCGAGAGTGCAAGAGTCTAGTGCCTCGATCGGCGCGGTGAGTTGGTGGGTGGGGGGGCGAGGAGAGGTCCTTCCGTTGCTAGGCAAAAGATACAAGGCCGCTCTAGCGCTCAGCGGCGGGCCATTCAAACTTACGCGAGCAAAGTGTTTATGTAACTGTTGAGAGTAGGCCTACCTCAAATTGCGACATTACAATTGTAATTTAAAATTATCGCGTTGAAATGAATTTTCAGACGTTTTAAGCGGGAATTGAAAATTTCAATTTTTTTCTTTTTTTTTACATAATTATTTTTAAAAACATCGATTTACACACAAAAAATCGATGTCGAAAAATACTCCCAACATCGATACCCAGCCTTAGTTTTTATGAACTTGACTCCCGCATTCTCCTCGCTGAAATCTTCGAGAAACTCTACGATGTCTACCAGATATTCTGCGAGGTAGAACACCGACGTGAACCACGAGTTCTATCTTGTTAATATGGGCATTTAGTGGTAGCGGTACACGACATGAAAAACGTTAATACTGCACTTTTTGAACACGGTTTGCCGCTTTGCACAGTTGTAGGTGGGACCAAAAGTAATATTTAAGGATGTGGAGGCACTCAAAATTTCCCTTAGAATTCAAAATGGCGGCCATTTTTCAAAACGATGTTCTCATATGCAAAAATTCTTTTGTTGTGTCTAATAATCCATGTTTGGTATCGTTTTCGTATATTTCCGAATCGAATAACACGAAAATAATGTCAAAATAAACATCCGAGTGAGATTCTAGAAGTTTCACTTGTATTTAGTAGTATTTTCAAGTAAATCTTCTTGGATTTGTCCGACGTAGAAACTCCCTTACCCTACCCCTGTAAATACTCTAGCATTAAATTATTATGATTATAATGTTTAATTTAAAATCTTTTTTTTTTTTTACTTATTGGCCAGTTATTGTTGCGGCAACCAGAGGTGTCCAACAGGTGCACGGTTAATGATTATTGTGCTGATTATTATGCTGCGCTTGTTTAACACAGTTTGACACTTGGCTCAGTTGTAGCTGGTACCCAATAGATTTTTGTAAGATGTGGAGGCAATGAAAGTTCCCTTGGAATCCAAGATGGCGGCGATTTTTGTTATGTTGACCTTTGGAACAAAATTCTTGCAGTTTTTAAAATTCAACTGTGTTTGGAGTCATTTTCTATGAAGTGACTCTCGGAATACAAATATTACTTCAGTATGAAAGTAAAATAACAAATATTAAGAAATTAGGATTTTTTAAGAATTAAACTTAATACTGGAGTTTACTTGGCATGTGTTTCCTTTGGCTCGGAGACGAGTTTAAGAACTCAGCTTTATGTTGTTTTTTCTTTCAGGTAAACGTTTAATAACATTAGTACACAAACTTTAGTAAAGAATCAATCTATGAGATCCATTACGCGTATTCCTAATTTAATTAATTGATTTTGAATAAAAAAATTGTGAAATCTCCTAAATTTACTCAATTTTGGTAAACTTCGGGAATTTATTCCAAGTGAACAGATATTTTAACGTATATTTGATGCCTGGATATCAACGTTTAAATCAATGTGAATGCGCAGGTTAATTTGGTTTTATCATAAGATAAACAGTTTGGAGGGAATTTCTAGAATTGAAATCCATGTTTGGATTTCCCATTTTTTCGCGTTTTGGACTTATGTCTCGCAATAAACCTTTTTGGCTCATTCTTTGCAAACAAGTGTGGATTTCTATATAAAAGTACTTCATTTACATGCATGCAAAATTTGGTAATGTATTACCAACAGTTCAGCAGAAATCATCAACACCTGAGTGCGCGCATTTGAGTTGGGCCATGCAAGCTCAGCGAATTTTAGTCCTATGGCCACTTAAAAATGGTAACTATAACCTGTTCAAAGAATCTCTCAAACGCATAGTTCCTTGGTTTCTTGTTTTTGACCACACACATTATTCAAACACAGCTATCAGCGTTCACCGTGAGTTCTGTAGTAGAAACTTTATAATCCGCTAGACTCCCCGACCATTATCTGCCCTTGCCGTAGATAAAGCACACGAACAAAATAATGCTCTTATTAAGGTTGATGGTCGGTGTTGAAGTGGGCCTAACAGAAGATCCAGCACCTCTTTGGAGGTGGTCAGTTGCAGGTCCTGAAGTCTGCAGGTTACTCAGTGAATTCATTCCCGCACAAGATGAAACCCCAAGTATTCTCCGACACCATGGGCAATACTCAGCATACCAGACTATGTTTAGGGAAGACACATGCGCTCTCAAAGACAGTTTTCTAGAATTTGGTAATCAGTTCTTGGAAATAAGTGTAGATCTTAAAGTAATTGATAGCCGGGTATTAGTGAGCAGGGAAGGTGTTGACACATTAAACTCTCGTGGAGATGATGACATCAACCTGTATAAGGTTGTAAAGGAGATACTAGTTGATAACTTAATACGTATTTGTCAACCCTCAAAGAGAGTGAACAAAAAGATCTTCACGGCTACACTTAAAAAAGTCTGCAGACAACAAGAATAAGAAGTGTGATGAGCAGCTTTTCTCAAAACGTTTCATTGCAAGTCAGCACAAGGAAATGGAATTAGATGACTTTTTCTGCACGAAAATCAGGCTTGTCCACCTTCGATTTCAGCAAACGGTGAGCTGCGCATAGGTAACAAAGGCGAACTGGCCATTCACCCATTCACATGGTTGTGACACAGTGTCTGCTTTTAATTCCAAAGGTAAGCGTTTTGCCTGGAAGAAGTGGAAAGCTTATGGCGAAGTAACTAGTGCGTCATTGCCATCTCTAGACCCCTAACATCACTACCGTCTGACGTCATACAACTCCTTGAACATTTTGTCGCTAATCTTTATGGGGCAAAGAGTGAAATTAGTATTGTTAGCGAAGCACGAAAATTTCTGCTGATGCCAAGAGTAACCCATTGCGTAAACTTCCTCCTGCAGTTGACACCCTTACCCTCTACGCTCTTCGTGCCACATACAAAGGAAGACACATAAGGGGGTCAGGCAGACTGTCATAACTGCTCTACAATCTCCAGCCGATTGGGTTTGGGCGCATACAGCAAGAAGGAATGTGGACTCCCCAGTTGACTTTTACCAGCAGTGTGGCAGATTTGCATAGGACTACTGATATGCGGTTGTTTGTAAACAATACTTCACAGCTAGGTGCGTATGTGCTTCCGCAAGTGTCCAATGCATCTCACTGATGTGTACCAACTGCAAAAGCAAATATCAGAATTCCACCCAAGAGAGTAATGTGTGAAATCAGTGTAGAACGCGGAGTAGAGTAGAAGTAATAAATTGCTATAAACAGAAAATCTCAAATACCTACTATTTAGGCTACTAAAAATTACATCTATCGATTAGTCAATTGTTGATAATAGCCGTAGCGAATTTGTAAATTGTACGTATCATTAATATTTTGAGCTCAAATTCGTGTTCTCTGGCTTAAATTCATATGGACTTGACACCAAACATGGTATTATTAGTCGTTTTGAGCATAATTTTGAGTCTAAAGATCATTTCCAAAAATCTCCGCCATCGTGGATTTCAAGGGAATTTTCATTGTCTCCACATCTTAAAAAATTCAATTGGGTACCAGCTACAACTGAGCCTAGTGCCAAACTGTGTTAAAAAAGTGCAGCATAATAATCCTTACAATAATCAATAACCACCTGTTGAACACCTCTGGTTGCCGTAAAATGACTGAACCAATAAGTTTTAAAAAATGAATTGGGGTTTTAAATTAAACATTATAAATTTATAATCAAAATAATTTGTGCTAGATGCATTTATTGGGGTAGGGTAAGGGAATTTCTACGTCGGACCCAATCTAAGAAGATTTGCTAGAAAATACTACTATATGCAAGTGAAACTTCTAGAATTTCCCACGGATGTTTATTTTGACCTTATTTTCGTATTATTCGAGTCAGAAATATACGAAAACGATACCAAACATGGATTAATAGAAACAATAGAATTTTTGCTTTGAGAACATCGTTTTGAAAAATGGCCGCCATTTTGAATTCTAAGGGAAATTTTGAGTGCCTCCACATCCTTAAAAATTACTTTTGGTCCCACCTACAACTGTGCAAAGCGGCAAACCGTGTTCAAAAAGTGCAGTGTTATTTTGCGTACCGCTACGACTACATTGGGAACTGCTTTACCTTTGCCCGCAGAAATTCAGCATATGAATGCCTTCTTTTCCTAGTATTCAGGAAAACATTCTTTATCTTTGCGACGATCGTATTCAACTCATGGGGCTCACTTTGCCAGATTTGGCCCACAAGATTTAATTTGTGGACCCAACATTGAGGGTGAGCAAGGTGGTCACCAAGTAGACCACAAAGAGTATGGTAACATTTAGTCATGTACCTCGCCGAGTCGGTGACGAAATTTATACATGGTTCTTACTCAATTTCGTATTTCTTCAACGTGTCTATAGGCCTAACTGCATAAGCACACGTAGCATTGTTGGCCTTGTCCAGCACAACTGACGCAGCTAGAAAAACCTCTTGACTAGATGATGCCTCCATCAGCCGGAAAAGTATGTTGAACACACAGTTGCCAGATTTATCTGTTGTTTCATCTGATAAAATAGCAATGTGTTTCCCTTTGACAGCTTCTTTAATTTTCTCTACAATTCTGGCACCAACAATGGGGATGTATTGCCGACGAAGTCGATCTGCCATCGGCAAGTCTCTACTTCCCTTTACATATTTACCAAGCCAACCCCTTATTTTTTTCATTGTTGAGCTTCTCCACTGAGATTCCCGCTCGTATGAAAGCCTCGACAGTGTCCAGTACATATTCTTCTTTGTCTTCCTTAGCTTGTTTAGAAACTTGAAAAGTCTGAGACATTTGTCGCTTTTTGTTCTCTTCTGTTGCTGCTTTCAATTTCCCTTTCTTATGTCTTTCACTCACGAGGGTGTCCTTTCTTACGTATCCTAGTTGAATATCGCAAAACTTGCACATTAAAATTTTTGAGTCGCTTATATAAAAACCATCACCTTTAAATTCACACACGCGATCTTTAAAACTTATCAACGGTTTCCCCATTTCGAGCACACTCTCACAGGCCTATTGTACCCGGCGATCCGTATTCCTCAACAAACACTCGACTACTGCAGCTTGGCTTGGTGTAGAAGTAGTCTGCTTTCAAAGAATGCAACAACAAGAGAGAGCGCATGCGCGGGCGAAGGCGGCCAGCTCCAGCAAACACACGTCAGGAGCTGAGGAAGAGAGAGAGCGATGGGACGCTTGTGTGTGAGAGTGAGCGCTGAAGTACAGCGACACAGCAACAGGCAGGCAGGCAGCCGAAATCGTCTGCTTTCAAAGAATGCACATCAAGAGAGCGTGAATGAATGGGAGAGAGAGAGAAGTGACGTCGTAGGCGGCTAGCGAACACAAGTGAGGTGATGCGCAGTGCAGTGCGCAGTGAGCTGGCCGAATGGAATGCGATACAGTCACCAGCAAAATTAATGAACAGATGGTAAAAACAGTGATTTTGATCGCATTTTGACGATTTCACGATGATTTCGCGACAAATCGGCAGTTATTCGTGGATTTCGTGTTAATTCATTGAATTGTGTATTATTTCGCGAATACGCCCGATTTTGTTTTATTTCGTAATTCAAAAACGCGATTTTCAGCCGCAGAACTGTTTATTATGCAAAGATTTTTCAATTTCGGCGAATTTAGGATGATTTCGCGGTATCGTGCCTTGCGAAATGTACGCATCTCTAGTTTTGAGATAAGATAACCAGACATGTGTAATCTCATTCATATCATCAGCAAAGCATGAGAGAGAGAGAGAGAGAGAAATAAGTTCACTTCTATCTCTTTGCGGGGCCGCTGCAAGTACTGTTGTGATTGTTCTTCATGGGATGGACAGTGGCATGTCTGCATTGCCAGCGGGCGGCCTTGGCTACGCCCGAAGAAGGTAATAACACGTTTAAAAAATCAATACGTACTTGATTTGAAAAATTTGATATCGAATCGCGATACCGATATATCCCCTTTTGATGATTTTTTTTAATGTTGGGCAGTAGGGCTGTGCAAATTGGTAAAAATACCTCCCCGGGTACTCGTCGATCTTACGGTCGGGTACCCAAAATTATGAAAATTTTAGATTTTTTTACGGTTACCAAAAAAAAAGTGAATTTATTTAATTATCTACTTTATATAGACAGGTCACCACTTTTAATCCTGTAACATGTATGTTCCCATACTATTGGCCGGGAACCGAGTTATTCTACGAATTACACAACTTTTCGAATTATGGGTGCTCGAATTTACGGGGTTTAACTGTATGTTTATTTTCGTGATTTTCGCGATAAACGGCTTCAAACGCGATAAACTTGCCACATTGCAATATACGCGCGAAGTTGATTAATTTTGTAAAAATAAAATAAAAAATAAATAAGTTTTTTTATTTTTTTTTTTACAAAAAGTTGTAAATAAATGGCTTTTCTGGTAATTTTTCGTAAAATGCATATTTTTTTATTTTGCCGCCGTGGGCGGTCGAGCTGCAGTCTTAATGAAGAAGTCCCCAAAATCACCGCTAGAGAGGTCTGCACTCACAACTAGCGCCTATTAGAATTTCGATTCAATACTTAGCTACTGTAATCTTAAAAAATAAAATATACATATTTTTTCATTATTTAACGAACGACAACCAAAAAAAAATTAAAACGCTATTTTTGAAATAATTAATGCTATTTTTTTAATGCTATTAATGAGAAATGGCGATATGAAAACCCAATTTTGTGTATATCCACAAAAATTGACAAAAAAATTATTGAAAAATAATAGGGATGTGCGGGTAGTGGTTTTTGAACTCGGGTCGGGCTCGGGTCGGGTAATTGAAAGTACCCTCGGGCTCGGGTAATTGAAGTACCCTCGGGTCGGGCTCGGGTAGTGAATTTTTTTTATTTGTGAATTCATTTAAAAAAAAAAAAATCCTACAAAACAGTTTTGCATTGGTTGCAGGTAGCCACTCTGGGCTGTGTTGACACAAAGTACTTCCAAATCGGCGTCTTATGAACTTTTGCTTGAGTAGGCCTAGGCCTAGTACAGTGAAACCCTGCTATTATCGTTTTCCTGCATCAATCGTTCGTTATTCTCGGAAATAATATCGTAACAATCGTTTTCTAATATTTCCGATACGAAAACCCCAAGAAAAACCGATGCGATCGCGTATTTTTCTCTTCCGGCCGACGAAATCATGCGTTTGTACCAGCCATGCATCTGACGAAATCATGCGTTTGTACCAGCCATGCATCTGACGAAATCGCGCGTTTGCACCAGCCTTTCGGTCTGACTCCGCCCAACGCTCTGCTGCGCGCAACGATGCGCACTAGATCGGACTTCTAGATGAATTGCAGCTTTGTTCTAGGCCTGCCGCCTCGCCTCCTAGGCATTAGACGATGTTTATTAGCGTTGTTTCTTTTTCACCATTCGCCCACGTACGTAATATTCAACTTGTTTTATGCCGTTATTAGCGTTGAATAACCAGAAGACGAGTAATGACGGTCAGTAGGGCCTATTACTCCAGCGGGAACAGCGCCGTCGGAAGAGCCAAGGACACAGCATCATAGCATAGCCGCGCCCACGTCGTAGCGATTGGTCCGCTCCGACGTCAGCTGTTCGTTTGGCGTGTGAGCGGGAGGTTTAAAAGGTGCAGATTGGCGTGTTTCTTTATTACTTCTACCCGACCCGACTTTTTCGGGTAGGAATTGACGGCCCGACCCGAGGTCGGGTAATTTTACCTACCCGAAAATTACCCGTTTTTCGGGTACCCGCACATCCCTAAAAAATAACTAACCCTCCTATGTTGAAGACATCGATTCCCAAAAGTTAAAATCGATCATTTTGACCTAAGAATCGATTCCCAGAAAAAACAAATATTTGTACGCACTAGGGATGGTACGTGTAAACGTTTACCAAATTATCCTTGATCAATAAACTCTTTGTATTTTATGCTGTTTTTATCTTGTGTGCGACAAGCGCGAGCAGTCTCCAATTTCAACACCCTTACCTTCTTCACATCGGCAGCTTAGAGTCATCGGCTCATCGCAAGCTCGTAGGCCTAGAGTCAACCGACATTACGACCGGGCAGAACACTAATTTTGTAATGTTTCTGCGATCGGATTACAAAATTCGGCGCATTGGCATTTGTTTTGTCTCGAGTGCAACAGATATCGTGTAGTCAAACATCTGCCGACATCAAACTTCACAATGACAATACTACACATACATTTATTTACTTTCATTGAATATTACATACCTACCTACTAGGATTCAACGTCATCTGCCATCTACACCTGAATACCACAAAATACTATGCGCCCACACACAAGCCTTGCTCATGTGGGCATTCACCTTCATAATATGTAAATTAATGTTTGTTTTTGCATGTAATGTATTTTTGTATCATGAAGTTGAATGAAAGCATGCTAAATCTGAAATCTGAGGTCACAATCACAGTGACCGCCACACGCGGGCATGGGGAGGGGTTTTATGACGCCATGTATTGTTTGCACTGTGTCATAGCTCGCGATCGAAAAAAACGTTCTGAGCAGCTAGGAATTCCATCTAATCCATGATTCGGGAGAAATTTTTTGTTGTAACATCGCCCTTCGTCGATTCCATTAGTAATGTAAACGCTAAACGTTTAGTGAAATACACGCTTTTTGACATCCCTAGTATGCGCCGTTACTTTGGTAGTCTGTTTCCTTTGGTACTTTGGTAGTGTTTAGTCTGTTTTGTTAGGTTGGGTTGATCCAAACCTTGATAGACACAACATCAAACATACCTTGTCGATAGTTTTTCTTTCCTTTTCTTCGCGCAATAGCTCTCCGCCACGGTTTTGAAATAACCGGTCTGGGTGTTGGGCACTCTCTTCTAGTACAGCTCTACGTTCCCACAAGTTCTGACGCTGCTTAATCAACTCAAAGATATTCCTGAAAGACATGCAGCATTATTAGAAGATGAAATAAGAATTAGAAGATGAATTTTACAATCTTTGGTAAGTCACTCAGAATTTTTCTGTTACTTGGGCCTACATACGTTAGCGACACTATTTTTTTAGATGCGCCAATTCCGATAACGATTCTCTCAGAATTGTTAGGAATGGAAATCACTCAGTAGGCCTAATTGTTATCCTAATCCCGGAAAGCCCATGAACCCACCGTAAAAAAGTTTTTGACAAAAAGTTTTTTTTCCCTTCAAATATTGATTGAATTTGTACATTTAAAATTTTTAATGTTATTTTGTGACACTAAAATGTCAAATTACATTTTGTTATAATATTTTAGGTCAGGTGTAAGCCATGTTTGCTGTTGGTCAATAGCCCTACAATTTTTTGTGTAGCCTAGACGCAACTTCAGCCAGCTTTGAATGACCTACAATCAAATGGTAACTTGATCAAATCAGCATAAACAATGCAGAAAAACTCAAAATGCTATCATGCAATGGATGACTGATTTTGGAGCACTGGAAGTACTTTGACAGCTGAATTATTAGATATCATATTATTGACGTTGTTGTTCAAATTAAAGTGATATTTTAGATGCCTACACCTTAACTACTTCATAAGGATCAAGTAATGTCAAAAGAGAAGTTGAGAAGAGAGAGTTCTAGAATGAAGGGCCTACCTGAAGCAGGATCTCTTAGGCCTAGGCATATCCAGCGACAGCTGAACGAAAAACTTTTTCAGATGTCAGTCTGTCCAGTATTTTTTGTTATTGCAAGAATGGTATTAAAGCAAGCTCTCATTGGTCCTTTATATTTTAATTTTTAACAATGTTGCCAATTGTTAAATCGATTGTTGATGTAACAAATGTTTTTATTTATTTGTTTTAATTCAAACATACTATAGCCTAATAAAATAACTTTTAAAATAATAATTTTTTCTTCTCGATTAGGTTAGTCGTAAACACTTCCGTAGGTGTAATTGTTATTATTTACTACCATTCAGAAATTAAAAAAGTCCGCCCTAACTGGGATTCGAACCACGGGTCTCCCGCATTCCATGTGAGCGTCTTAACCATTAGGACGGGTACATTTTAATCTCGGAATTGTAGTTGTATTATACATCTGAATTCTGAATGGATGGAACAGTACTGCAACGAATATCTGTTGTCTTCGAACTGACCACCAAACATTAATTATAATAATAAATAGTAAATACTATTAAATATACCACATGTCTCCCGCATTCCAGGCGAGCTTCTAAACTACTAGACAATCAGGACCCTGTCTTTGTAACACTATACAATGAGAACTTAATTGGATGAGCGTAGCGAAGATTCCGTTTCACTACACTGGAGAAAAAAATCTGGAATGTTTTTTTTTTTTTCTTTCTTTCTTTTTTTTATTACGGCTAAACCAATACTCCAATTGCCATGAAATTTTATGGAGGCCTTTGAAATCTCTGAACTTAAAACTGCCACGTTTTTGAGCGCAATCGAAAAATTATTTCTCATGAAAATCGCAATTTTACGATTTTTTTTTATTTTTAAAAAATTTCTTCGACTTATAACACCTACATGCTTTATCCGATTTCAATTATTTTTTCACAGAACCTTAATTTTATGAATTAAGATATTCGTGTGAAATTTGAGCGCAATCGAATAATTATTTCTTATTAGGGTTGCCAACCATCCCGTATTTTACGGGATTTCCCGAATTTTTGTGGTTTTGGCACCATTCCGTATTGAAGTTAAACGGGATGCCTAAAATTCCGTAATTTTGGAATAATGGTTTGTTGCAACTTTTTTCAATTTTTTAGTCTGTTTTGGAGCTGTCTACATCACTATTCCGGAACTCGGGTGCTTTTCAGTCGCAAGCAGAAGAGAAAGCACAATATGGATCGCAACATGGCAGTCGCCAGTCTTTCAAATGACGCGCACAATGTACACCTGTAACAGCAAGGGTGTATCACGTGGTCGGCCGGCGGGTGTATGTATTTTGTTCATTCTTGACGGCTCTTGCATTTCATTCATCAATCTCGTCGCTCGCGTCACGCTGTCAACCAGTGCAGTGAGGTTCTGTAAAGCTTTCTTGCGACTTTATATTGTGTTTTAGTCGGCGAAGTAAGTGTGAAAATGAGTGAACCACGTAAAAATAAGAAATTAATGTGTGTGTATTTAAAGAAATTGTAGGGAAAAGCACTCTAATAATTAGTAAAATGTCACTATTTGCAATGTTAGAAATCAAAAATTTCCTGGGGCTTTGCGCCCCAGAACCGCACTAGCTGGAGGGCATGTCCCCCCCCCCAGACCCCCCATTGTACCAGGATACATACTTTTCCCACTGCACAAAAATAATCCCGTAATTTTATCTTCCAAAGTTGGTAACCCTATTTCTTATAAAAATTGCAATTTTTTAATTTTTTCTTTTTTTAAAATTATGATTAATTAAAAAAAAATTAAGTTTATTTTTTATTTAATTTAATTTAATTTAAAAAAATCTTGAACTTAGTAATAATTTTTTTACAGAACAACAGAAAATCCGCATAACACATGGCAGCTCAATGCACCAATTACGCTCATCCAACAACCCGGCGACACTAAGCGTTTTCCTAGTTAAGAATCACTACGTAATGTGGCAAATCCATCAATATTCAAATTTCAAACATCAGAATATGCAGTTGTGGGCAACACTTTTCCAATCAACCAAGTTAAAGAAACTCTGAATTAAACTTCCTATGCCTTAACTGTACAGAGTATCAATTATTTCAGCAATTTGCAATTTGAGGAAAATTTAAAATTTCACACACTGGTAACATTTTTGAGACAAATTTTTTTCTCAACAATTTTCACAAAACATGCAGATTATTGGATGAGCAAAGCGAAGACTTCAATTTCACTGACCCCCAAAAAATTTAGCTCGGGTGTTTTTTTTTGTTTTTGTTTTTTTTTTTCTGTCTGTTTGTTAACTCTCTACCAGGCAAACGGCATATCCGATCTTGATGAAAATTTGACAGGACCTTCGAAATCTCTGAACTTAGAGGTGTATTGTTTTTGAGTACAATCGAAGAAATATTTCTCATGAATATCGTACTTTTACGATTTTTTTCGATTTTTAGTGCGATATTTTCGTGACATTTGGGCCAATTCTGACCAAACGGGTGGGGCTACAACGTTCATATTATACATGGACATTAAGGTTATGGTAATGTAGTACCCTTTGAAAGAAAAAGTTGAAAAAGTTAGCCAGAATCCATAGAAATAAAGCTTTTAATATAAGATTTTTAATTTTTTGTGCGATATTTTCGTGCCATTTGGGCCAATTCTGACCAAACGGGTGGGGCTACAACGTTCATATTATACATGGACATTAAGGTTATAGTGATGTAGTACCTTTTGAAAGAAAAAGTTGAAAAAGTTAGCCAGAATCCATAGAAATAAAGCTTTTAATATAAGTTTTTTCGGTAAATAATACCAATTGACAGGTAACAAAAGAAACTTGACAACAATCACCTTCGTAGGCAGCAAAACAAAGCACTTGCAAAAATTAAGATATCTCACGCAAAATAAAAATTTTAAAAAGCTCATCCATCAACGTGGCGGGACTTGAGCGTTTTCCTAGTACACTAAATATACCCAAATATTCCCCCCTCCCCCCATAATAAATTTTTTGGAAACATGCTAGGGTATGTACCGGTACAGATATTTACCAACTTCAGTTTTCAATTACAAATGATAAATGTGGAACCGAGAGTCTGTACCAAGCGAAGAGGACACCAATATGGAGAAAAATACCTTGCAGTACTCATTTTTAAAGGGGTGTATCTTCTAAACCCCCTTGAATTTACAAAACCAAAATTATAGGATATGTTTATCACGTATAGGACAAACCCAAAAAAAAAATCAGATTTTTAACAGGTCCCCCTTTGGTAATATTTGACCTTGAAAGTTGAAAATGTCAAATATTGGATTTTTCCTAGCTTTGGGATTTTTTTTGCCAATAAGGGTTCTAAATTTCAGATAATTAAATACTTACATAAGCATTGTTGAAGCAAGCACATAAAAAAATATTTTTGAAATTCCTTACCCCTTTTGTGCTTCTGAGCTCAAAAAAATCCTGAAAATCACAATTTTTTGGGGCGACTTTACCCTTGAACGTAACAAACAAGGGTGGGTTTTTGCCCACCTACACCATCATAATTTGAAAGGTAATAATGTTATGTTTAAAAAAAAGTTTGTTTGGTTCCAAAATATTGAACGGTCATCAAATTCTAGCAATTAACACAAAACCTTAAAATGTCAATTATTGCTGCGTCGGAAAAGGTTCCCAAGTCCGTAAGTTCTATACGGTTTGAGCTAAAAATTAAAAAAAGTTGTTTTATACTCGTGGATAAAATACAAACTCACGTTGAAAGTTTTAAAATAATTAAGTGGAGCAACCAATTAATTACTAGGAAAACGCTTAAAGGAGGACTGACATGGTGATGGTAAATTTTAATATAGTATTCTAGATACCGTATTGTTCCGAATATAGCACGACCTCGAATATAACACGACCCCCAATTTTTCAGAATCATTTCAAGAAAAAAGAAAAAATCAAAGAAAATTAAAATGTACATGAAACATTTTTTATTTACAATAAAATGAATGTCAGTCTTACAATAAAACATTTTGAATAATGTTAGGGCCTAGGCCTATGGTTTTTAACAGGGTAGGGCCAAGCACAAGCTCACATGCCAACCACAGTCCACACTCCACAGTTCACCAGTCTGATTCCTGGTCAGAAGATGAGTTGACAGAGTTGTCCTCATCAGCAGTTTCAACTTCCCCCTCCTCTTCCCACAGAACATCATCCTCTGTTCCATCCAATTCATTTGAAATACAGCATTTCTTAAAACCATGCACAATGCTGTCAGGGGAAATCTTGTTCCATGCAACGAGTATCCACTGCATGAGCAGTGGAATGGATGGCTTCTTATCTTGCCTGTAGGTGTTAGAGCATGGTCACCTGCCAACAACCACGCACTGTATTCTTTCTTCACATAGTCTTTGAATGGCTGTTCACTACCACGTCAAGTACCTGCAACTGGGACGTCATTCCCCCTGGAATGATAACCAGATCAGTGTTCATTGATGCCACTTGTTGTTTGGTCCGTGGGAGTGAGGTGTCCTCTGAAGGCATCAAGGACAAGCATAGCCCTCAGCCTCAATAGAGCGGCCGGTCGCCGACCCCAAACAACCTTCAGCCAATCCACTACTAATGCTTCGTCCATCCACCCCTTCTCTTGAACACGAAGAATGATTCCTGTTGGTATTTTATCTTTAGGCATCGTTTTGCGCTTTAAGATAACGTACGGGGGCAGCTTCCTACCGTCAGCCAAGACAGCTAGCATGACAGTGATCCGCGCCTTGTCATTGCCCGTCGATTTAACAATGACAGATTTAGCACCTTTAGTGTGCACAGTCGTGTTGGAAGGCATTTCGAAACATATCGGCGTCTGATCGGCGTTTCCCATCTGTCCCAGGAGATAGTCATGTTCTTTGCGCAAACCGATAATATATCGCTGAAATGATAACAGCTTTTCATTAAAGTCGTTCGGCAAACGTTGCGCGAGAGAAGTGCGCCGACGCAGTGAAAAGCCTTGACGCCTCATCATACGTCTGCACCACCCTAAACTTGCTTTAAATTCATTTCTTGGAATTCCCAATTGCCTTGCTACCTCAATAGCCTTAAAAGTTATTGTTTCGCGTGAAATCGGGAACCCTTCAGCACGTTTTTCTTGAATGAACAGCACAACACGATTTTCAAGTTCTTCATATCTTCCTTTCTTAGGTCCTCGGAACGCTTTACGAGTTGTATTTGCCAATTTGTATAGGTCTAGTTGTTTTCTCCATAGTCGAATGTTCACTTCGGAAACTCTATATTTATGTGCAGCTCTTACGTTATTCGTTGCAATAGCCTCGTTAGCTACCATTGTTTTGAAGTTGACGTCATAGCTCCTTCTCAATCCCTTGTTGATTTGTAAGGCAGAGGAACCTTTCTTTTCCACGCTGTCAGCAGTCTTCATTTGTTCATCTTGAGCCATTTCATCTTCTCCTTCATCACTCATTATTACGTAGACTCTTAGCAACGTAGATAGACAACCCCGACGAACAAAATCTATGTAGGTCAAGCTAGGTCGCGATGTGATCACGGCCAAGGATTCTGACGACTAGCAGACAGTTTCGCCCACGGTTCGGCCGAGTTCAGTGGCATCGAGTGGGTGGGCGGGGCGAAGCGCAGCAGACGGTGCGCGGGAGTTGTATAGAGGCGTGGCCTATGTTCAGGCGCTATTTCAAATGCAAGCGCGCGGAAATAACGCGAGTGCTGTTTTTGAGATTGTATTTTCGGAAAAAAACATCGCGCTATATTCGGAACAATACGGTACTATTTAACGACAATATGTGCCAGCATTAGAGCGGTCAGTTATCATGGTACCTGCCGTTTGTGCGCTCGCCTTTTCGTCTACTAGCGTGTGACGACATACTGGCCTATCCACTAGAAGATGATCGAGGCGGCAATATAATACCACACGGCAGTTAACGTTCTTCATAATATCTTTCGCGCAATGAATGGCAGAAGAATCAAAATGCGTATACGTACAGTAGAATATTCGTACTCGATTATGCTGCAAACAGATTAGAATTATGTCTCTTAGAGGCTTGTCAATAATTTAATGAAAAATAACATGCATTTTAACTTTTGTCTCCTCGCTACCACCTGCCATCCCTGCAATGTGGTTCGGGCCTCACCGGGAATCTTCGGCACTCGCTACCGGCTATTTCGGAAATGGTTCACGGCGCGAGCAAGTAGCGACTGCATAATAAACTACCCTGTTCCTCTGTTGCACAATTTTAATCAAACTGTTATGCACAAAATTGTCATCAAACTCAATATTGCCCTTTTCATGTATTGGCATTATCATTATAGCACCATGGGCCATGGTTTGCTGGTTTCGATTCTCATAAAAATGCTATGCACTTTCACGTTTTACTACTAGCCCCTTAGGGTAGACCTCCAGTAATTATGGACCATCCGGTGGCGAGCGAGGAAGACGCCTGCTGGACTCGCCCTAAACACGTTGAGCGCAAGGCAGTCCGTGCGGGAGGCAAAAGTTAAAACACATGTGTTTGTATTAAATTATATTGGCAAGCCCCTAAACAACATAATTCAATTCTGTTTGCGGCATACTTTTAAGCGAATATTCTGCTCTATGTATGCAAAGATTGATTATGCTGGCTCTTATTGCTTATCAGATGTAAGAATGAACGTTTGCTGCCGTGCGAAATTACACTGCCGCTTCTATCGGGGCTGAGTGGCTAGGCCAGTGTGACGTCACACACTAGTAGACGATAAAGGGAGACCAAATATCTCGAAAACGAGTTGACTTAGATAAATGCTTTTTTCGGTAATCGTACTTATTGTAATCTAGACTGTTAATCAACTTGCTTATGCATGCGGTCTTCCTTTAAGTCCCGCCCGTTATGGATAGCTTTTTTTTTCTTTC
>JAMZAV010005549.1:0-51152 GCA_024449915.1 Sweltsa coloradensis
TACAAGATATGACGAAATAAAAAAAAACAATATTTTATGTAAGAATAACGTACAGAAATTATCACGCACGACTTTTATAAACTCAATATTTTATATTTAAAAATAAAATATAATGTAGTAAAAGTTCGAATCCTAGGGTGGCAAACTTTACGACAAAATCTATAAATCAATAAATGTACTTGTGCTTATTTAATAACACATGTTTCAACAAAAGTTGGTCGGAGGGGGCGGGGCCTCTTTTATTGGGCACATACAGTTTTTTATCCTCGGTTTTCCAGGCCGTCATTTTCTCTTGCCCTTTCATATCTTCTTCCACTTCTATATATATATATATATATATATATATAATATATATATATATATATATATTATATATATATATATAATATATGTTACATCTTTAATAATTAATTTTACTTCTTTCGGTTTACCACGTATATTGTTTATTTAATCTGACTTTTCGATGGATTTCACCAATTTTTTGTCAAAGAAAAGTAAAGCCACTCAAGTAAAAACCGAAATACAAAAAACACTTCAAGGGGGAAACGAAACAAAAACAAAATATATATATATATAAATAAAATCTATTATGCACATGGATAAAGGGATAAAGATGAAAAAAAAACCACTTTGGCAATTTTCCTAGATCTAAAAAGAGCCTTTGAAACTGTAAATGTTAATAGGATAATTAGTAAACTAGAGTAGATGTTTTAAATTTAAGGGGTGTAGTTTTAAAGTGGTTGAAAGAGTACCTACTAAATCATAAACAGAGAGTGCGCTTTGGCAACCATGAATCTGAGAGCATTGATTGTGAGCATGGGGTACCTCAAGGGTCAACGTTGGGTCCATTACTTTTTAAACTATACATTAATGATAGAAAAGTGTTTAATTAAATGGTTTATTAACATATATGCAGATGACATGATCATTTCCAATAGTGGTTATTAATTTAATGGAGCTAGTGTGTTTACTGATACGGGAAAACTAAAGATGTATGTAAACTATGTATGTAAACTATGTAACTAATGTAAATAAACTAAAATTTAACATAGCCAAATGTAAGGGTATGGAAAAATGGCAGGTGCTAAGATTAATAAGGATGTAAAGGTTGACATTAAGATAGAAGGAAGACAATCGAAATGGTACAGATGTTTAAATATTTAGGAATTATTATAGGGCAATGAATTAATTTTTTAAAGCACACATGCAATATGTTTAAAAAAGGTGGGTAAGAAAGTAGGATATCTGATGCGAGTAGGAAGTAAACTATCTAATGGTCAAAGGAATATTATATTATAATAGTATTGTGAAACCACACTTTGAATACTGCAACACTATTTTTGTTAATCAACTAGGAGGAAACATAATGACACTACAAAGGCCCCCAAACATTTTATGCGTATCTGCTTCATAAAGAGATACTGCAATTATTGAAATGTGCAAAAATTTGATGGATGAGTGTGCAAGAGAATACTAATGAGCATCGACTAGGGCGACGGTCGCGCCCGGAACGCGCATGCACTCTTAGGCGCACAACCCCAAACCCCTTATCAGTACCAATTTGGGGTTTTTTTTTCTTCTGCACACGCCGCCCCGAAAAGTTCAATCTTAAACTCGTTATTGACCGGGAATAACCCGATCCGACAATCTTTCGTGTTAAAAAAGGCCTCAACATCGAAAAATTTCCCTTTGGGCTGGCGGGCGGGTTAGGGTTCCCGGGGAAATTAATTTACCCTACAGAGGAACGGTAAATCTTAGAACTATAAAATTTGAACCACACTAGATGTATTTTCAGCGCAGGACTTTTGCTTTAAAAACCAAAAATCGGGAAACAGGGACCGGAAAAAAATAAAAATTTGGATGATAATCAAAACGCAAATTACCGAGCGTGGTAATTTGTACAAACTTAAAATTACCTGCTTTTAAACCCTTTAAATACGTGCGTCCAAAAACAAAAGGGGGAAAAATTTGGGGATGACCCTGGGCCCAAAAAAAGACAAAAAAAATATCGAACTTTAAGAATAAAACACAAAAAAAAAAAAAGCACAACTGAGTGTTTCAAACGTGGAATAAAATTTTGATATCTCTCTTCTTTAATTTTGATACGGAAAACAAAAATTGGGTAACGGGTCCGGAAAAAATAAAAATTATCAAAAGTGGGAAATTCCGATCTTATGAAAATACCTAAAATAAAAAAACGGTTCATCTTAGAACTTTGTAAAATTTGGGGCCCCCCGATGTACCTCGTTAACCAAAACCGGGCAATTTGGGAACCGGGGAAAATAAAAATCAAAATCAAAACGCGTAATTATCGCGTAGTAATTTGTACAAGTTGAATTAAACATGCTTTAAAAACCTTATAATATCTAGTGTTTAAAACACAAGAGGTATTTTTGGGGGGCCCGGGGGCCCCAAAAAATGTCAAAAAAAAATTTTAAACCAAAAAATTTTAATCATTCAAAGTCCATCATTCACCCCTTTTGATAGAAACGAAAAACAAAAGATGTAAACCAAAACCAAAAAAAAATTTGTAAAAAAAAAAAAAAAAAGGGCAGCCAAAGCTCCCTTCAAAAGTCTTCGGCTGTAAAGCTTAGATATAAAAGTTGAGCCAAGTTTTTTATTCTTTCTCCCAAGTTTCTTTTGAAAAAAAGTAAGTCATTTCCCCTGTTGAGAGCGCCAACCCAACGATTTTTGTGGTAAAAAAGAAAAATTTTAAACTCAAAATCATAAAAAATGGCTTGGCCAAAATTTGGGTTCAGGGGCCCAAGAATTTTTTTTATTTTCGAGTTTAAAAATTTTACTTTTTTTACCAAAAAAACTTTGGGTTGGCGCTCGTCAACGGGCGAAATGTCTTACTTTTTTTCAAAGCGAAACGGGGAGAAAGAAAAAACAGTGGCTCAACTTCTATATCTCACAGCATTCACGCCGAAAACTTTTTGAAGGAGAGCTTGGCTGCCCCTTTTTTTTTCATTTTACAAATTTTTGTTTTTGGTTGGTTATTTTATACATAAAATCACATTTGGGGCAAAACCCAGACTATTAATAAAAAGATTGACTAGGTGGTATTAATAACAACTACGGTAGAGAGGGTGTGTAAAAACAATATCTATCTTGCTTGTAAAACTAGCGTATTTATCTATCTATTCTATGTTGTTTTTCTTGACCCTCAAAAAGTGTCGGAAAACAAAAACCGCCATTTAAAAATTTAAAGGAACAAAAATGTAAATACTTTTAAGAAAAAGTTATTTGAATTTTTAATTTGTATAAGATAACCAAATGTAAAATATTTAAAAAATAGCAGTTTGCTAAAGAAAAAATTCCAATTGAAATATATTTTACTTCTTTCTTTCTTCTCCCCCAAAATAAGGTGACAAATATATTTGGGCAGTCGAGCCGCTGTGCCCCGGGTTTGGTCTCGCTGCACAAATTTTTCATAAAATATTTTAAATCTCAATCGTTTTACCAGGAGCCCTAAGCTTCAATTTTTTACTGTAATTAATTCTCTTAATTAATTATACTAACCGACAATTAGGTCTATCAGGAATATTCTACTAACAAGTTTGTAAGATCCTTTATCACCTTATTCCTCTTCTCTGCTGTATCTCAGTCCTTCCCGTGTACTGCCGACGGCTAGGCTACTTGTCAGAATCTATACATCACAGGCTAATTGGTAGCTACTGTGGGATATTGTAATGTTGCTATTTAAATGATAGTATGGTGTTTAACCCCCCTTTAAACTCAAAGTAATATTTTGCGTTTGGTTATGGTGAACATTAAAACTGGCGGTTTCCTAACCTAAGAGCTATTTGTCCTACTTTTACTATACTAAAATTAGAGGTTTTTGACAGAATTGGTAGTTACTTGTATGGTCAGAGACATGCTACTTATCCTTATGTAGCTCTTTATACAATGTTTATTGCGCTTACTTTTCGTTCGTTGAATTATTGTTGTTTATTAACTCAATAATGCCCATTCATAATGAAAGATCATTATCAAACGTAACTTGTAATTTATGGCGCCACTGATTTATCGACGGTGTTCTTGATGTTGATTTCCTGTCCGCTGGCGTAATCCCGACTCCTAATTGAGTCCCGCTGGTGGGGTTCTTGGCTGTGTAGATTTACTCAAACACGATGTAACGATAATTATGATTGTTTTATGGTAATAAGATTTTCTCTTCTTTTCCTTGTTTAGCTTTGCTTCTAAACACGATGTAACGGATGATATATGATTGTTATGGAATTTAAGATTCTTGTCTGTTTAGCTTTGCCTCTAAACCACGATGTTTTAGTGGATGAACTCGGCTGTCTTCGCGGTAGCTCGGATGGCTTATCGCACGAGTAGGCAATGGCCCACGCCCCGGGATCACGACGTTACGTACTTTGGACAATAGTCCAACTCGCGGTTGACGCGTTGATGAAAACGATTGATGAAAGAGATTGAATTTTTCTTCAGTACCTCTAACTTTACTGTTTTTTCTTACGATAATTACTTGTTAGATTGACACACTCTCACACTGTATCAAGATTAGCCAACGTATTATGTTTACACAAAATCAAATTAGACCCCCCTATCCTTCACTCATTATACATCAAGAAACTTCATTAGTACCTTCACAACGTAAACAATTATGTCCCGTCTTTCATAAGTGCCACCACTAATAGGAACGTCCACACGCCCGATAGGCACCACAGTACTCACACCCACCTACAACTCTAATCTGGCTTCAAACCCAAACTGTCTTGTTGCAAGCGCATAGGCTCGCGGAAACTTCTCACGTCTTTACCCCCCCTATTGTGGACGTATCTAGTTTCTTCGAATCAAACACTATCTACTCTGTGCGTGCAAAACTTGATATTTTCTCCTAAATGCTTTAAACAGTGGACTTCAGGACTTCTGGCCTGAAGCCAAGTTACACCCTATCTGGGACCAGACTATGTTTGTGTTACTGCGACACATCACTGTACCAAGAACTGAGTTTAGATCGGGATTTAACTTGAATTTGCCCATGCACACTATATGTGTTCGTCGACATGGCATTTTGGACGGACACCGCAAGACTTCGCTAGCTAAAATCGAGACGGATGGCGGCGGTGTGATTTTCTGTTCCTTTGAACTGTCACATTGAAAGACCACTTATCTACTCGTACACAGTACGCCTGACTCGGCTATTCCCTCGCCCAACAAGCTTCTCCAGATTCTAACCTTGAAGGCATCTACACACCTGTAGCGCGGTCTCTAGGTCCATATCACTCATGTGGGTGATTATTATAATCAATATTAATAAATTCGATCAAACGGTTGAAAGCAGAAGAGTAATCACTAAGTTGATATGGAAATGAGCAACCCTCTAATACGTTATAGCAAAGAGCTATCCCTAAGTTGATATGGAAAGGAGCTACCCTAATACGTTAGTATGGCAAAGAGAATCCTAAAGTTGATATGGAAATGAGCACCCTCTAATAAACTTAGTATGCCAAATGATTTATATACCAGAATTTATCGATATGGAGGTCGGTAGCAGCCCCACCCTGCACAATAACCTTCGATTCATTGAAAAATCAGAATTATTTTAAATTAATCCATCACTACCGAGTTCCATAATGAATTCGGAAATAAAATTTAACAAAAAATCTTCTAGTCCTTGGATGTAAGTTGAATTAAAAGACAAAGAAATAAAACTTAATATTTCAATAACTTTTTTATTAAGTCCTAACTACTAATTAGTCTAAATAACTTGAATGAACGCAGCTGAAATCTGAGTGCTAGGACCTATAGGTGGGACAATGGTTAGGATTGCATCACGTTTTATTACTTCCTTAATAAACAACCCTTCCGCATTCAGTTTCCCCATTCATCCACTATTCTTTTCACAGGCACAAGGTCAACCACTTTCGCTCTCCTTGTTCGCTGGTAGACAGGTAAGAACCCCTTCCTCAGCAGTGGTGGTGTTTTCCGTCCAGCCACCTTGTGCCTTTTCTCTCACTCTTCAGCAGTATTCATGTTGTCCTAACCCCCGCCACCTGAAGGTGAGTGATTGATCTCAAGATTAGCGTAATCGTTCCCCCACTGAGTCCTTCTTTACTTCCTACTACCCCTGTTTTGAATATTTATAAATAGACGATTGGACAACATTGAAGCAATTGATAAGAATAAATCACCTCATTCTATTTCTCTCTTCATGTTGCCTGAGTAAGTTCGTCCGTTTACAGTTGACGAATTTGGAAAATACTCAAATGGACAAAAGACACAGATTGGTCACACCTCTTGACAAGATTACATCCTCTGGTTTCAACCGGGAAATAGTCTCGGAGGCCCCAGTGATGACATATCTATTATAATGAAATAGCAAACAGTCGCCAAATCACTTAGTTTGGTTTCCATTATTGCGCTTCATGGTTTTTGCCAAAGAGCGACAATGAACTTCAGCCGGGCAACATGCACGACGGTCAGCGAAGACTGAATTTAAATTCCAACCCTGTAATTGGTTATAACAAGGGCTCCCATGTTCCGCGGTGTCGGCGAAAAGCCGAAATTCGTAAAATGTAAAAGGACGAACTATTACTGCAGAAACTTTCCTGAATTACAGAAAAAAAGTCCTATGATCAGCCCTATACGCGTGACAACTATTGATTGCAAGTTATATGATGTATGCTAATACGAAAAAAATGTGAACAGCACGGGTAGGGTCACATGCCCTCACGGTCGGCCGACTGGAAGAGATAGAACATACCGTCTCTTCAACTAATTTCATAACTAAACACCTGTTCAGGAGATGCTCAAGGGGGACCCGAAATTAATTATTTTACACGGCAAAGCCTCTATCGTCTTCAATGCTGGCCATGAATTAATGTGGAATCAATCTTGTATACTACATCCAAATAACCACTTATCGACTCCAATACAACTATTGAATAGTTCAATCCTAGATAACCAAGTTTCTATTCGAGCGGGGGGTTGTTGGGATGACCCCCCTAGTGGTCCTCTCGCTACCTCTTCAGTCTTTTCACCTACTCTTCTATCAAAAAGGTGCACTTTTGTGCAATTTTTGTAAAAAAAAAACAAATTATTGGATGAGCGTAGCGAGCGTAGCGAGCGAAAGCGGAAGATTCCATTCTACTACACTGAGAAAAAAAATCCGGAATGTTTTTTTTTTCTTCCTTCTTTCTTTCTATCTTTCTTTCTGTATTTGTGTCTGTTTGTCCACACGATTCCGGCTAAACCGATACTCCGATGCGATGAAAATTTTATGGAGACCTTCGAAATCTCCTAAAACTTAGAACTGCCACGTTTTTGAGCGCAATCGGAAATTTTTTTTTTCTCAGAAAATCGCAATTTTACGATTTTTTTTCAATTTTAAAAAATTTCTTCGACTTATAAACACCTACAGGCTTTATCGAGTTTAATGATTTTTGCACAGAACCTTTATTTTTATGAATTAAGATATCATGTGAAATTTGAGCGCCTGATTTTTGATGAAAAAAATATTTATCATAAAATCGCATATTTAGGGTTTTTCTTTTTTTAAACAATCTTACTTAAAACACCTAATGCTTTATCGATTGTAATGATTTTTCGAGAACCTTAATTTATGATATAAATATATTCTGTTAAATTTGAGCAAATCGAAAAATTATTTCTTATAAAAACCGCAATTTTAGGATTTTTTTTCCCTTACGATTAATTAAAAACATTTTTCTTTTTTCTTTTTAAAAAAATGAAGTTAATTCTTTATTAAATTAATTCAATTAAAAAAATTCAAATTCATAATGATTTTCCACAGAACAACAGAAAATTCGCACAACACATGGCAGCTCATGCACAATTACGCTCATCCAACAACGCGGCGGGAATTAAGCGTTTCCTAGTTATTTCTAAAACACACATTTATCTGGACATGATGTCCTTCTTAATGGGCCCCAGGTTTCTTACCTAATCTATTGCTTCACACAAACACAAAATATATAACATAAAACAAACGTGTCGAGACGTGAGAGTCTCGTCGATGAATCTAAACAATCATAGTGCATCCACAACATCCTCATTCATTCATTTATTTACAGGTCATTTATGAGGTAATACCTCAGTTTCCTGTTTCTAGAGTGGTGCTACATGGATTGTAGGGTTTCAAATTCTTTACAGTATATACACCTGGTCAACCCCTTCCACAAGTAGCTAGTCTGTAGCATAATGCCGCAGCTGTTCCACAATTAGAGGTCCCTTCAAAAAATGTTAAAGAATTCTTACAAACCTTTGTGGGAAAGCTCGATACATGAGTGATTTTAAACAATACCTGAAATCCTACTCTTGAATAACCGTTTTCCTGGGAAACTTGACTATACCGATAAACCTGTTTTCCTCTCAACAAATTATTCAATTATTCGTCACGTTTCTGTTGGAATAGTCCTTTCGGGCAATTGTCATCTAAATTACAAATTACTAGTTAAAAATGGTGGATGCGGGCTCCCGGCCTCTCCTTACTTACAAACAAATTTACATTGAATTGATCAGTGAGCTTGAACAATCTTATATTTACAACACTCTAGACTCTGGTTGTGCTATTGATCTTTGATGCCACACTAGATAAGAGCCATAAAAAAAACCATATGTGGTTCACAATAACGTTGGCGCTTTCCTCGGCTATCACTATAACTTCTTATCAGTCCTGCATTGATACCTATTTGACCACTAGCTCTTTACCGGATCGTTGTTGACTATGCCCTCTTTAAAAATTCAACGTTTGTGAACACTCTATTCTTCACCCCACATTAAAATACGGAGCAGACTAATTTATGACAGAGCACTGGCTAAAAAATAAAACACTCCCAGGAGAGAGCTACCTTGTTCTACTGCGAAATGAATTAAAAATTACGCTCAGCTACCCCCTCAAGACTCATCAAACCATACGCGATCCTGATCAAACAATAGACTAGGAGGCATGCTCTGCCAAGATTCCACACAAAGAACACGTCACCAAATAAACTACAACAAACAACATCCCTGATCCATACAAGGCAAGTTGTACTTCAAGAAAAAAACAGCTGACCTAGATTCCCTATTCTGACGTTTTGATTGCAACCAATGACATATTTATATTTTCACCCCACCAAAGTGTGCCATGGTTTTTCTTACACTATCACCTGTCACTAGACTCTTTGCTAACTCTCCCTTGTTGATTTAATTACCCGAGTGATGGAATAAAAAAACTACAAATTGAACAAACCCCCTCCTTCTCCCCCATAGATAAAACAAAATCGCTACCTACTTGAAAGATTTTATATATCACGACGCAGAATTAGCACATTATATCATCACACTCCCTATCATCTTTACCATATTTCTCATAAGCATTGAACCTTTACTTATCTCCTTTTTTATACAATTGCTATATTATCACCGCATGTTTACTTCGTGATAATAACGCAGCTTCCTACTTGAGAGGCATTTAACCTATTATCCCGTTTTCGACACTATCTCTCATCTCATTTACCATGGCATTTTACTCATTGATAGTACCAGCCTCTATCTATCAGCGTTCTCATTATCTCTTATCAAACCAAAATCTTTCCTCTTCAGTATGCAGACCTACCTCTCTCTTCTGCGACATTGCCCCAATCAGCTTCTAACCAATCAATCACTAAATTCAAAATCATACACTTGCTATTACATTTGCCTAATAAATATCAATCGTGCTTCATCAATTAAAGTACAAATACAACACTTCTATTGCATTTATAAATACCATGCTTGCACGTCTATTCCTTTACCTACACATCTTAATTCTAATAATATACAAAACTCACTGACAGTTATTTCATTTTCCATTGTTGTCTGTTTACAATAGACACTTCATTTTCACTTTCGTTTGTCTCTCTTTTGTCCTTCAATCTTCATTCATTTTCATGGCGCCCTTTAGACGTCCCATGCTTCTGTCCTGATGCTCGTTTTAAAAACTTAACCCAAAATATCCCCTCCAGTCTAGCCTTTTCTGGTCACCTAATCATTGTGACACATTTACTTTTTGTCAAACATTTAGTAACTCATCATTAATATCTTCACATCTTACTCCAACCCCAACAAAATCTTATCATTTTAACTCCACTATTTTGTATACAAGTAAATAAGAGCAGAACAAAGAGAGGTAACCCCCATATTCAAAATCCATACCACTTCTCTATAGCTACAATCCTCACTACGCTAGAGGGAGCTCATTACCTGTTCCCATTTGAACGCGAAGCTCACACTAGCTGATCAAACTGTTCATCCCTTAGAACTCATCACTTCGTTCCTTATCAACGCGACCTCGCAATATCTACACATTCGAAGAACTCTTTTTTTCTTCCTCATTCACATCCTGACATCAGTGCTCATAACTCTTCATCCACTTTCTTATCATTTTATCAAACATTAAAATCTCTGCTCTACTAAGCTTCATTGCTCTCAGCACACTCTACCTCCATCTCTTACACTGGTTTAGTTATCATTCTCGATAAACAATGCACTGTCAATTAACTCTTCACCATCATAATCGTCCCTTTTTTTTTTTTCATGATTTCCGTACCTCTTCATTATCGACCTCCCTCATACTTCCTATCCTAACTCTGGTTTTCCACTTTCCCCTCTCAATTCCTGTCTGATTACAGCAGTAATCTTTTTTTGTGAAGTTCTCTATCTGTTGATTTCCCTTACACTTTTTCGAACTGTTCTCTAGCCGTGATATCCTGTTGATTAAGCTCTTTAAATTGTAGTATGCTTATTTCTGTTTGTCTCTGGGATAGATCTTCCATGTCACTACCGTATCTCCCTCTTTTTTGACATTTGTCGCGTTTCTTTCTTCCTATCAACTTTTAATGTTAGAATTTCGCTTAATCTCGGTCGCGGTACTAACATGCCCCACACTTTAGGTCGCACATTGTGACAGCGAGCCTGCTGTGCCGGCTTTGTACTCGTCTGCACAAATTTTACATAAATATTTTAACTAGCTCAATCGTTTCACACAGGAGCCTAAGCTTCAATTTTATACTGTAATTAAAATCTCTTAATTAATTATCTAACCGACATTAGAGTATCAGGAATATTTACATAACAAGGTTTGTAAGATCATGTTATCACTTTATTTACCTCTTTCTCTGCTGTATCCTCAGTCCTCCCGGTGTCACTGGCCGACGGCTAGGCCCCTTGTCAGATCTAGACCTACAGGCTAATGGTAGCTTACTGTGGGATATTGTAAGGTTGCTATTAAAAATGACTAGTAGGTTGTTTACGTTGAAACCTCAAAGGTAATTATTTTGCGATTTATGGTTATGGGATACATTAAAACATGGCTGGTTCCTACCTAAAGAGCTATTTGTCCGAACTTATGTACTATTACTAAAATATTGAGGTTTTGACGAATTGGTAAGATTACTTGTTATGGAGAGAAAGTATTATCCTTATGTAGCTCTTATCCAATGTTTATTGTCGCGTACTTTTCGTTCGTTGATTTTTAGTGTCGGTTTATAACTTTCCACTAGTGCCCATCATAATGATATGCATCATTATTCACAAGGCACTTGTAATTATGGCGCACTTATTATCGACGCGTGTCTTGATGTGATCTCTGTCCGCGGCGTACAAATCCCGACTCCTAATGAGTCGCTGTGGGGTTTTGGCTGTTTAGATTACCTCTCAAACAGATGGAAAGGATAATTATGGATGTTTATGGGTAATTAAGATTCTTGATCTGTTTAGCTTTGCTTCAAACACGATGTAACGGATGACATTATGATTGTTATGGTAATGGAAGATTCTGGTCTGTTTAGCTTTTGCTCTAACAACGATGTATCGGATGAACTCGCTGTCTTCGCGGTAAGCTCGGATGGTATCGCACGATAGGCAACTGGCCGCCACTCGCGGTATCACGAGCTACGTTACTATTGGACAATAGTCCAACCGCGGGTGACGCGTTGATGAACGATTGATTACAGATGGATTGAATTTTCTTCAGTACTCTAACGTTACTGTTTTTCTTACGATAATTACATTTGTTAGATTTGACAAACCTCGTACATTGCTATCAGATTAGCCACCGTATTAGGGTTTACACAATCAAAATGATATTTCACTCATTATACATCAAGAAAATGTCATTATACCTCACACGTAAGACAAACTTATGTCTCTTTCAGAAAAGTGCCACCATACTTAGGAAAACTGTCCACCGCCGATAGGCAACCACAGTACTCACAACCCACCTACAACTCTAACTTGCTTCAACCCAAGGCTGGTTGCAAGTGCATGGCGCTGCAACTTCTCACTGTTTTCCCCCCCACTTTGTGACTGATAGGTTTCTTCGAATTCCAACGACCACCTACTCTGTGCTGTGACAACTTGATATTTCTTCAATGCTTTAAACAGTGGACTAGGACCTCTGGCCTGAAGCCAAGTTACCCCCTATCTGGACCAGACAGCTTTTGTTGTTACTGCGACACATCACTACAAGAACTGAGTTTAGATTGGGTATTTAACTTGATATTTGCCCATGCACACTATGTGTCTCGTCGACATGGCATTTTGGACGTCCACCGCAAGATCTCGCTAGCTAAAATTCGAGACGGATGGCGGCGGTTGGATTTCTGTTCCTTTGAACTGTCACAGTGAAGACCACTTATCTACTCGGACACAGTACGCTGACTGCCTATTCCCTCGCAACAAGCATTCTCCCAGATTCTATAAACCTGAAGGCATCTACACACCGTAGCTCGGTCTCTAGGGCCATATTACTCATGGTGGTTGATTATTATTAATCATATTAATATTTCGAGCAAAAACGGGTGAAATGCAGAAGGAGTAATCACTAAGTTGATATGGAAATGAGCCAACCCTTAATACGTTAGGATAACAAAGAGCTATCCCTAAGTTGATATGAAATGAGCTATCCCTCTAATACGTTGCTAGTATGCAAAGAGCTATCCCTAGTTGCTATGGAAGGCTACCCTCTAATACGTTTGGTATGCAAATGAGCTACCCTAAGTTGATGATGGAAATGAGCTACCTCTAATACGTCTTTTAGTATGCAAAATGAGCTAAACCCATTCAAGTTTGATATGGAAATGAGCACCCTCTAATACGTTTAGTAGGGCAAATGATTTTAGATACCTCGATTTACGATATGGAGTCGGTAGGCAGCTCCAAACCCTGATCAGATAGTTAACAAAAAGTTTATTATTATGTATATTATATTATTAGGGGGGGAATGCGTAAGTAAAGCTAGAACTTCATTTGAAATACGGTTTCACAAATAAATTTGTAGTTCCTCATTTTAATACGTATGTTCAAGAAGTATTATGTCGATGATTTAAAAATTAAATCCCAAATTATTTATAATCTTGATACTATCAATTTGTTATGTGGTAGATATATTTTAATTTACCTTAGTTCCTCTTGCAAACTAAAAATACTACGAAAATTATGAGTTTTTTAAGGAATTACGTACGCTTCTAGATATAAGGTCTAAGAAGTTTGTAATAATAATAAAAATCTTAAGTAAAAGTTGTGATATTCTTCTTCGAAAGTAGATTTGAAGAGCACTAGATTCTCAGTTAGATCCGACTCAGTGGTAACAGTGCATACGCGATGGTGCTGCGACGAGTGGCGAGAGCAAGCAATTTTACATTTTCCTGGACCCGGCACCTCCACCAAAATTGAAAATCTCTATTGACAAACGATGTTTTGCGTTAATACAAGGCAACGCAACGCTGTAAACGGTCCCACTAACCGTAAACTTCGAAAATTAAACAAGTTAATCGAGTACACTCCAATTATGTGATAATTGTATATTCACTAAATTAAGTATTTTATTGCGTGGATATTATTACATATTAGTACGCGATTAGTAGATGTTGGTACAAATTTTGTTTCTGAAAGGTTTAAAAACTTATTTATTGATTTAAATATTTGAATTTATATCATTTGTGGTATAAAATCATTCATTTGTAATTATTTAAAACTGTTAACATGATGGCTCCAAAGTCGCAGTTTGTTTCTAATGTGCAATTATAGTCTATCAGTCGAATTTATAATTTCTGATAAGGATGTAAAGTAATCAACATGCAAAGCGAAATAAGAACTCAGGATTTTTCCTTTTCCATGCATGATTCCGACATATGACAAACAAACAAACGAGCTGTTCTTATCGGTTCGCCTATTATGCCACGTTATCTAGTTTTAAATGTGTTTAGATAGATATCTTATTCAATGCTGTATCTACTTTTTTGTTTTTTGTGGTATATGTTAAAAAATATGATTCTTACAGTAATAACGGGTGAATAAATACAATTTGTACTACCGCCGCGTTGTAGGGCATGAGCTGTTATTGGTGCATGAGCTGCCATATGTTATGAGAATTTTCTGTTTTTCTGTGCAAAATCAAGTACTAAGTTGATTTTTTTAAAATTAAATTAAATTAAATTAAAAAATTAACTTAATGTTGTAATTTTTAAAAGTAATGCGTCAATTGTTTAAAAAATCGTAAAATTGAGATTTTTATAAAAAATAATTCTAGAATGCGCTCATTTAACACTAATATATTAATTCATAAAATGAAAGATCTGCGAAATCATAACAATGATAAAGCATGTAGGTGTATAAGTCAAAGAATTGTTTAAAAAAAGAAAAACCTGTAAATTTTTCGATTTTTATGATAAAATGTTTTGTTCAATGCCGCTCCAAATTTTACAAGGAATATCTTAATTCATAAAATAAAGATCTGTGCAAACAATCATTAAAACGGTATTAAAGCATGTAGATGTGAAAGTAAAAGTAATTTTAAAAATCGAAAAAAAATCGTAAAATTGCTCCTGATTTTCATAAGAAATAATTTTTCGATGCGCTCACGTGGCAGTTCTAAGTTCAGAGATTTCGAAAGGGCCTCCATAAATTCTCGCAATCAGAGTGATCGGTTTAGCCGGAATCGTGTGGACAAACAGACAAAAAACAAAAACAAAAGAAAAAAAACATCCGGAATTTTTTCTTCCAGTGTAGTAGAATGGATCTCGCTTCGCTCATCCTAAGAACCCATATATTAACTTTTATGTGTATAGAAAAGTAGTGAAAACAATAAATAAAACATACAAAATATCAGAAACTATACTGGTTCGTGTTTTTTTCCCCCCACGGCTTTTTTATGTACAACGAAAGATGCAGATGGCTCCGAAATTGTTTTTTAAAACATGACAACTTTTCAACTCTATTCACGGAGGCTCAAGCGTGGATCTTGCACATGGAGGAAACTCTTGATCAAGCACAGAAATTTTTGCTACTGTGTTACAAAATAATAAATTGTACATTTACAACTGTTAGTAATATTATTAAAAACAAAGGCGTAATATTTCAAGAACTATTAAGTTATCTTTATCAAACGATGACATTTTAAAAACCACTCAGTCAAGGACTTAAAAGATCTACAATGATGATAAACAGTATATAAATGAAAATATTAAAATATATATGTACCATTTTTTACTAACAGCATCAGCCTGCCTTTACATAAATAAACAAAAATTAATTATTATGTTTTGATCGTAATGATAAAGTTGGTATTTACGATTGCCAGTAAAAGTAATAAAACCTTTTTGGTGAGCATTTTAGCCATGTGTAATTTACTCGTTAAAAAAAATTTATTCACAAAGACAGTATTATAAAAAACCAATAAATGTCTGAATTGCACACAGTGTTGGTTATAAATTTATCCTAAAAACTCAACATAAAAATCACCAGAGCATTTAACACTATGCCAACTAATAATTTATTTTCACGATTTTTGTTGAATTACTTTTATTATTAGCTCAGTTGAGTTAGAAGTACGGATATTTGTTTTGCTGTTCTATTGAACAACGGCAAATTTGTTTTAAAACTAAAATGAACAATCTGTTTGTCTTCTGCTGTGTATTACTTCAAATATTTTACATTATCAAGCTCGCACATGGAGTGATTTTGTTATTTGAAAAATATTTAATAAAAGTAAATGTGTACTTGAATTGCAATTGTAATATAGAAACTAACAGTAAATATCCACTCAAAAGATGATATCAAATTTCCGCCTTGGCTAGTAATTAAAATACGACTTTTATCATCAACATTGCTGTTATCTGCTTGATGCTATCTACGGTGTTATTAGATTTTTAAAAGTTGACTAATTGTCCGATTGATATTGAAATTAAGTTCAATTAATTTTTTGTTTTTTCGATTAAAAACTCATCAGAATTTATTTCGAAGGTTTTTTGTCCACTGGTTCGTCTTTTTTCATCAAATCGAGTGAGAAATAACCTTTACTTTTAGACGCGAATCCTTTTTAATACGAAAATAATTAGTTTTTCCTTCACGGCACCTGCTACAAAGTCTAATTCATTTAGTCTTGTAGTTTTCTTTTTTATTTCATTTTTACACGTCTGTTGCAGATATTAGAAGTAAATAGACAAAGAACTACCAACCGAATAGTTGAAAAAAACGTCTCAGCTGAACTTCGTCTAACTTACTCATGTTCTTGACGGGTGGAAAATTCTCTCTCTTGGAAATTGATTTTAAACCGCTGATGTAAATTAATTAATATTATAAAATGAGAGGGATGAATCTTCGTCATTAAAAAATATTAACTATTTGATGGATAGTTGGGTATGCAATTAATTTCAAAGTAGTGTTATAAATTCGTACCTCTAAGCTATTGCCAAAGTTTAACCATTTCAGTCCCGTGTACATTTAAATGTACATCACAATTTAAATTTACTACGGGAAATGACAAGTTTTCGATTTGACCAATTTTTTTTATTTTTTTTTGGTAAATAAAATTAATGAATTTTGTACCATGTCAATGGACAAATAGTGCCCATTTTAGAGAAGTTGAAAATACACATCTGTCAAAAAGGGGTGAAATATGGAAAAAATGGGGTTGTCCCAGTAAAAAAATATATATCTAGTATTGTTATTATTGAGATACAAAAAAATGTAAAATATGCAAAAATCAGAAAAAAAACTCTAATTTTAGGAAAAAGTCTTCGAATTAATATTTAAAAATTAACTTTGAAACTGTTATTCAAATCCAAAATTCCAAAAATTCGTTAAAAAACGTGATAAAAAAATATTGTGGAAAACAAGAAAAATCTTAAAAAAATCTCTGGAATCAGATTAATTCTTAAAAACTATACCTTAAATTCCACAATTTAATTAGGGTCTGAAAGGGTTAAATACGTAGATAGACCAAACAATCTCAGCATAGAAAACGTTCATTGAGTAAAAGCAGAAAGCAGCTGTTTTTCGATGATACGATTAGGGCGCAAAATTCGAGCGTATAGTGACAGAAGGAACAAATTGACGGAAATTATTTTTGCTAAATTCAACCAGATTACATACTTGGCGTAACGTATTTAGAACGCTGTAAATCAAGTATTTTCTACTCCTTATTCGAAGAGATTTGCTGTGCAGAGCTCTTGGAGGATGTTGGTTGAATCTTGCATTAGACAGGGTTTTTTTAAATCGGCTTTGATCATCTGTCGCCACTTATCGTCCGAGTGCATTAATGGATACGTAAAGCAACAGAAATCATCAGTAAATAATTAAAATATTCCCATATAAGCTGCTGTACAATTATTTCTTTTCTCTGTTTCTTGATCTAGTAAATTTTCACGTTTTATTCAGACTGACACGAAACATTTAAACTTTCAAATTAGAATAAGCAGACTAGACATGATTTACCTTTCGTATTGTAAATGGATTAAGTAGTATAATTTAGTGTGTTATCGATGAGTAATTTTTTTGTCGATATTTTGTGTTTTACTATGGATTGATGAGTATATTTTATGATTTGTTATTGTTGAAGTGTTTTGTATATTCGATTATGTATGTGCATATTGTCCTGGTGGTAAGACACTTTGTGTCTGGGCTAGGCTCTTAATTTCTTACCCCAGCAATGTGATTGTATGATGTCAGGTAGGAATAAAAATAATAATAATAATAATAATAATAAAAAATAATAAAAAATCCCGTCAACGGTTTGGTGGACATTTCAAGGGAATCCTGAAAAATGTCTTCCACAAGTGAGGACGCTACGTCGGGAAATCAAGAATAATGTAAGTTATTCACCCCACGACGCGACGAAACAATCCCGTCCCAATGTTATAATTTCTCTTCCATTATATGGGCCGCGAAGCATTAACTTGTGAAACTAATAATAAAAAATAAGAATAATAATAATACTAAGATATAATAATAATAAATAAATAGTTCAGCGCATTTACTGTGCAGCTAGCAGTGATTAGATAATTGGGCTTAAAGTAAAATCGATACCTCTCAAAGACAAACAAGAGAAGAAATCCGAAATGGGAACAGACCGGACCTAATTCGGGAAAATCGATGAGTTAGGAAAGATTCGGTAGGATGGAACAATGCGACTGGGTAATCGATCTAAAAATGTGTACTTACTGCCAAAATATATTTGAAAGAATCAGGTCACACAAAAACATGAAACACTGAAACAATTCATTCAGAAATATCTGGAACACTTAAACAAAAGTAAGGATCTGATAAGAGATTAAAAAGATATAGAGAATGTAGCAGTAGAAAGAAAAAACCAAATTTCAAAGAAAAGGGAAAAACAGTTTTACCAAAAAACTATCTAGTACCGAAGAAAAACAGAAATGGAACACCAACTAAGACGGAGGATAGAAGAGTTTGGACAGGAATACGGGAACCCGAGTAGGCACACAACCAGGATGCACAAATGGATTTTAAGACGAAAGAGCTAGGATCCCTTTTTGGACAGTAAGCAGGTATTTTCTCCCTTATTTTCCCTTTTGAACAAAAGTCTGAGGGACTTATCCTGTGGTACTGTTTTTGTGGTACTGGTATGGGGTGAGTTTATGCCAAAAGGTTTCTTCTTTCCAATCTTGATTTGTAGTCTGCGCAATTCGGAGTCTCTTCAGAAGTGATCGATTCTGACGTTCGACTTCCCTGTTTGCTTGTGGCCAAAGGGGAGTAACATGGCCATATTTGATGTTATTAATCTTGCAAAACTCATCAAACTCATTACTGATAAACTGTGCGCCATTATCCATCTTGATGATGCGTGGCAAACCAAATCGAGCAAATATAGGATTCAAACAATCAATTGCCTTAGCGGATGTGATAGTTTTCATTATTTCGTCCTCATAGAACCGACTGTCGCAGACTGACAAATAATTAATAAACGTACAGTGCCCCGTATCTTTGTTTAAATTATTTAGAAAAAAAGAATTTTGATGAACTATTCTCTTACACTACTACTACTACTAGTTACAAATTATATTTTGCCAAGCTTTTCCAGGATGTTGTTACGGGACACTGTACGTTTATGAATTGAGAATGCGCAAATGTGGAAGGGTACATGAGCTTGGCCCCTTTTTAGATCTCATTTCTTTTGAGTGTGTAAGGTTTGGCTGTATTCTTACAAGTTTTTTGTTATGTGTGGAATTAACTTAACACCTATCGCACAACGCGTATTACAAATAATATTTGTTTGGTCAGTTCAACAGCAAAAGTTTTCCGATGCTTTATTGTTCCATTTATTCAGTTCTTTAATGGAACAACAATCCAGAAGTTAAATAGTTACCGTCTCGGTGGTCTAGTTGAGTAAGGCGCCTGCCCGGAGACTCGGGTTCGAACTCCGATCGGGATCGATTTTTAAATTTCTGAATTGTGGGATGAGCGAAGCGAAGACTTCAATTTCACTGACCCCCCAAAAAATAAGCTTGGGTGTTTTTTTTTTTTGTATTTTTGTTTGTTTGTTCACTCTCTACCCGGTAAACGGTATATGGGATCTTGATGAAAATTGGAGTGGACCTTCGAAATCTCTGAACTTTGACCTGCCACGTTTTTGGGTACAATCGAAGAAATATTTCTCATAAATATCGTACTTTTACGATTTTTATCGATTTTTAGTGCGATATTTTCGTGACATTTGGACCGATTCTGACCAAACAGATGAGGCTACAACGTTCATATTTTCTATGGATATTAAGGTTATGGTGATATAGTACCTTGTGAAAGAAAAAGTTGAAAAAAGTAGCCAAAATCCATAGAATAAAGGTTTTAATATGAGTTTTTTAAGGTATATAATAACAATTTACAAGTATCAAGTAATAATAGAAACTTGATAACAATCACCTACAGTGCGTTCAAAAAACACTTGCAAAAGTAAAGAGATCCCACGCAAACTAAAAACATACAAAAAAGCTCATCCATCAACGCGACTAAAAAAGCGTTAGCGAAGCTTCCTAGTATTATTAAATATATTATTATGGTGTTACTAATAGTTTTATGCATAATTTAAGGGATTGTTGTAGGTTTTCGCGGCCCGTCATAGGATAAAAACAAGGATCTTGGGTAAAACCGCGTCGAAAATACGATGAACCAGGGCAGAACCTGGGCGTCCACCGACGTTTCGTCTGTACTACGTCAGACATTTTCAAGGTTGACTGTGACTCTACGGAGGTTGGAGTCACAGTGGTTGGCAAGCACGCAGCGCCCGCCTTAAATAGCCTCGGCTGAAGGTGCGGTGCCGCGAGGTTATATAGAAAATAGGTGCGGAGCGGCGAGGTCATATCGTGAAAAGGTGCGGGGCGGCGATGTCATATCGATAAAATATATACGGATGGTGGCAATTGAGAAACAAAATAGCACAGCTTACTGTAGTGAAACCTTTTTAGTCCGGCTTCTTGTCATAGGGCCTGATTGGTTGTCTTTTGAAATGTTATTCGTGCTTGGAATTATGGAATCTGAAATTTGCACCACCCCTTTAGGGATTTGGCTTTAATAGGTCTACGGACTACATTTCGAGGCATGAGTGCAGGTTTCCAAGCAAGAGGGAGGCTCTGGCTATCATCTCTTTTTTCATGTTATTCGGCCGTTTCTCAATTTCCACAGATTCACGGATAATACGTGGCTTGAGCTGTTGTACAGGACAAATTCTGTATTAAAATTGCCAAAAGGTTCAGATGACGTCATTGTAAATACTTGCACGTAAAACCTATTTTTACCATATTAATAATGTTAAATGTAGAATTAAAAAATAATAATATATAGCTAGGTGTCAAGAAAATAACCTTAACTTTTGTACAATCAATATAATATTTCTTAATTTGATGAGCGAAGTGAAGACTTCAATTTCACTGACTCCCCCAAAAAAATTAACTCTTTTTTTTGTTTTTTATGTCCGTTTGTAATCGAAGAAATATTTTATCATGAATATCGTACTTTTACGATTTTTTTTTCCATTTTCGTGCGATATTGTCGTGATATTTGTGCCGATTCTGACCAAACGGGTAGGGCTCAACGTTCATATTTTTACATGAACATTAAAGTTATGGTGATGTAGTTTTTTTTTTAAAAAAACAATAGAAAGTTGACAACAATCACCTACAATGTGTTCAAAAAGAACTTGCAGCAGCAAAGAGATCCCACGCAGACAAAAATTTATTAAAAAAGCTCATCCATCAACGCGACTAAAAAAAGTGTTCGCAAAGCGGCCAAGTTGAATTTGTGACTTCAAACCCACATACCTACACATTTTTTCTAAACAAGTGTGCACAAAGAATTGTCTTAAAGGGGTATTTACCGCTAAACTCAAAAATATATTTCATTCAGGCTATCTAGTAATGAATTTAGCAATTAACAGAAAAATTATTGGGGCCATAATGACCTCCCAAAAAAATTGTCAAACATGACATTTTTCGAACTAGGTCCATCGGCAAAAATCTTCCATAAGAAATAACATGGGAGACGATCATTTATGCCCAGTGACCTTGGAGGATTTTGATCCAAAAAAATATTGGCCATTTTTGACATACTCTAGACAGACTACACTCTACAGGCTTTTCTGTAAATCCGCTATATTTTGTTTTTGTAATTTTGGGCAAGTAGTTCGGTCATAATATGCTGATTACCAATATGGGGGGTGTGATTTTGGAATGCATATTTTGCGTGTTTGAAGGGATATTTGGGCACAGTTTTTGAGACACGATGTTATAAAGGGGCATTTTAGATTGGTACTATGTTCTAGTATCTATGTGGAGCAAAAAAGAAGCAGGTTTTTAAAGCCGATTAAGGAAATTTTTACAAAACACCCAATTTTCGCCAATTTCTGGATCAAAAAATTTTAAAAATCCTGTTAAATCACAGTTACAAGATACAATTTTTTAAACGGTCATTTAAGTGTATAGTATTGTGCTATAGATCACGTGGTAGAAAATAATTTTTGGGGTTTTTAGCCCCTTTAATTATGCATAATACTATTAGTAACACCATAATAATATATTTAATAATACTAGGAAGCTTCGCAAACGCTTTTTTTACTCCCGTTGATGGATGAGCTTTTTTGTATGTTTTTAGTTTGCGTGGGATCTCTTTACTTTTGCAAGTGTTTTTTGAACGCACTGTAGGTGATTGTTATCAAGTTTCTATTATTACTTGATACTTGTAAATTGTTATTATATACCTTAAAAAACTCATATTAAAACCTTTATTCTATGGATTTTGGCTACTTTTTTCAACTTTTTCTTTCACAAGGTACTATATCACCATAACCTTAATATCCATAGAAAATATGAACGTTGTAGCCTCACCTGTTTGGTCAGAATCGGTCCAAATGTCACGAAAAATATCGCACTAAAAATCGATAAAATCGAAAAAGTACGATATTTATGAGAAATATTTCTTCGATTGTACCCAAAAACGTGGCAGGTCAAAGTTCAGAGATTTCGAAGGTCCACTCCAATTTTCATCAAGATCCCATATACCGTTTACCGGGTAGAGAGTGAACAAACAAACAAAAATACAAAAAAAAACACCCAAGCTTATTTTTTGGGGGGTCAGTGAAATTGAAGTCTTCGCTTCGCTCATCCCACAATTCAGAAATTTAAAAATCGATCCCGATCGGAGTTCGAACCCGAGTCTCCGGGCAGGCGCCTTACTCAACTAGACCACCGAGACGGTAACTATTTAACTTCTGGATTGTTGTTCCATTAAAGAACTGAATAAATGGAACAATAAAGCATCGGAAAACTTTTGCTGTTGAACTGACCAAACAAATATTATTTGTAATACGCGTTGTGCGATAGGTGTTAAGTTAATTCCACACATAACAAAAAACTTGTAAGAATACAGCCAAACCTTACACACTCAAAAGAAATGAGATCTAAAAAGGGGCCAAGCTCATGTACCCTTCCACATTTGCGCATTCTCAATTCATAAACGTACAGTGTCCCGTAACAACATCCTGGAAAAGCTTGGCAAAATATAATTTGTAACTAGAAGTAGTAGTGTAAGAGAATAGTTCATCAAAATTCTTTTTTTCTAAATAATTTAAGCAAAGATACGGGGCTCTGTACGTTTATTAATTAAGAATGGCAACTGTGGAAGGGTAGACGAGCTTGGCCCCTTTTTAGATCTCATTTCTTTTGAGTGTGTAATGTTTGGCTGTATTTTTACAAGTTTTTGTTATGTGTGGAATCTTATTACTTTTTCAAGTTCCATTGCAAAATTATTTGTTAAAATATAATAATTTTATCAGAGTTGATTTAATTTCTATGGAATTACCAATTAACAATCGGATGTAAAATATGTAGTAGCCCAAAGACTTGCTTTTTGAGAGAGAAACTTTTATTTTTCAAGTAAAACAAAACTCTGTTGTACAAATACAACTGCCACAAGGACACAGAATAAAAATAACATACATTGATTAGCAACAATTAAAAAAAGTTTTAAAATTTAAATAATTAAAAGAAATGAGTAATAATAATACAATTAAAAAATAACATGTTTTGACCATAAAGGTGATTCCTAAGAATAGAAATAGAACCTTGCCACCATCGAAAAAGTCATGAATGAGAGTTTTTTCCCCAATTTAAAAGTATTACAAAAATCAACAAAAAACTTTGGGGTTGTCCCCCTTGTACCAACAAACAATCCGATAACATGTACTGGATTTGCATGGTATTTGTCTGCATAATATGGTATTGTTGGTTTGTAGATGTCTTGTTTTTCAGTGTTGACTTGCTCAGTCAGTTTCAGTAACAATGTAGTCGATCATTGTCAATGTCAAGTAACTATAGTTACTTGTTGATTATATTTTTGTAGACGGCTTATATTGAAACCTTTATTTGGAAGCCTTCCAGCAAACTTTTTCAACTTTTTTTTTTCAAAAGAAACTACATCACAATTACCTTATGCCCATGTAAAATATGAACGTTGTAGCCCTACTTGTTTGGTCAGAATCGCTGGGCAATTTAAACTGACGAATTAGATAGTAGTAGTAACTAACATCCTTAAAGTGATTTTGAGCATATTTCAAGTCATATTTCCACAAAGAAGGAATGCTCGTACCCCAACCAAATTTGGCATGTGTTGTCGGGTACCCAAATCCCCTCGAATTTGATAGTTTTCAAGTTCACATCACGTTTCTTGACGGCTGGGTAACACCTCGAAATCACCCCAACTCTGCTTGCTGTATAAGGTGCCAGAGTGTGTAGCGCACCGCGGCTTGGCTGCGGTGCCCTAACGGGCACCTAGATATTAAGAGTATTTGCAAATAATAAATAGTAGGCGTAGTAATATTTGTAAACCTAGTTATTTTATGGTGGAAGGGCACATTGTGTAATGGGGCTCTGCCCTTTACCTTCCATTATCAATTTGCCCTATATGACTGTATTTGGATATTTGAAATAAATAATAATAAAAATAATAATAATATTTTTTATTTTTTTTATTTTTATTAAATCAAACACCAATTGATAACAACATGAGCATACATTCAATCCCACTAAACCAAATGGCTCATCAGTGGGTCACCTGATTGTAAATGATGTAAATAAATCATATTACAATCGTAGCGTAAGGCTTATTATGAAACCAAAATCAAAAACATTCATACTTTTCAATGAAATACGGTACTCTAACAAAAAAGATTATACAAGAATTACTAAATATAAATTAATAATATCTTGACCTAGGGCCTACCACATAGATTCTTTTTCGACCACATAAATATCTAGAAAATAGGACTTAAAGTGACAATTAAAATGAGCATAAATGAAGGTTGTTCAGGTAGTGCGATTTTATTCTATCTTTATTTTATTTTTTTTTTTTTTTATTTTTTATTATGACATTTTGGCCAAGGATAAAATTTTAGCTGGCAATGAATTAAAAACTTTAGGTATAAGATAATGTAAACAACGCTCACCATGTTTGTTTTCGGGCATTAGAACAACGAATTTTCCTTTACTAACAAGTCTCGTTCCCTTATTATGTAAATATGGTTTTTATGTTCATTATTAAAATAATACTTTAAAACCAACCGATAATTAAACATGGCTTTTATCGGCAGTATCAAGCAACTAACATACACGTCATCATTTCCTTTAATGGTATTGATAATACTTTTAGGGCAAACTATTTTTAATAGTGTATTTTGAATTTGAATCATCGTGTTTATTATATGAAAAGACGCGCTTCCCCTTGAGAGCAACGCATACGACATCATAGATTCAGCTAGTGCAATAAAAACTAATCTTAGCATATCATCAGACAATACAGGTTTTAGTTTATACAATTGATATGCACACGAGCGGAGTTTCGAACAAATGTAGTCTGTCAAATGTCGGTTATGTAGTTCAAATTATGTATACACTTTGCCTCATGAAATATTAATTTAACGTCATCATTTCTATTAGAATTTAAAGGCATGCATATGTGAACAATTTTGTTTTTTTCAACGTTGATTACTAGTTCCCGTTCATGAGTCCAACATTGAAGATTCCTAAAATCATTGTTCATACTTTGAGTTGCGACGCTTAAGGCTATTGTACCACCTCTGGCCGATAAGTTGAAAGTCAAAGAAACATGTCTGAAAAGTTTGCTGAATGAAAGAAGGCCTTTAAAATAACAGAAAAAAATGTAAATTTTTTTGGCCGGACATAACCTCACTTTTGGAAATTATATTTAGATTTTTGGACAAAAGTGTAATATACAAGACTAGTTCAAAATTAAATTTTGATAATCGGTTTTTGGACATAGTTTCTGAACACCTTTAGCTTTAACTTTACTATAGCTAAAATAGTTTTCTGAAAATAACAGTTGGTGTACGATTTTTTTTGTCAAACGGTACAAAACTCGTATTTGTCACTCACAACCTCATTGATACACACACACACAACACACACACACACACACAAACACGTGCGCAAGCACTCATACACAAACTACACATCCTACTACATGTATATATCTACTGTATTATTGTTCTAAATTGTACTATGTATTATGTATCATGTATGTTTATTGTATTGAAGTCGTGGGGCTTGCCCCGTTGACAATAAAGAAATAATAATAATAATAATAATAAAAATAATAATAATAATTTCTTGCTTCATGCTTTCACAGCCCGAAATGTTAGAGAAATCAAAGATTTTACGAGTCATTTCGCTGTGTTCGCTTTTATTAAAAATACCTGACGTTTCGATACGACTGTGCGTATCATCATCTGAGGCAACACTGAAAAACTTTACATTTGAGATTGTTTTTGTTGAATTCTTTTGCTTCTTCTTTGGCTCTGATTGTCATTGTCCAAAGAACTAGAAACATCTTGACTTCCTTGATGCTGCTGCTGCTGCTGCTGTTGTTGTTGTGGCAGTGGTGGTGGTTGTTGTTGCTGTTGTTGTTGAACACAGCGAAATGACTCGTAAAATATTTGATTTCTCTAATAATAATAATAATTATAATAATAATAAAAATAATAATAATAATAATAATTTAAAAATAATAATAATAATTAAAAATAATAATAAAAATAATAATAAAAAAATAATAATAATAATTGAAGAGAAATTATACATTGACGGGGAATGTTTCGTCGCGTCGTGGTGGTGAATAACTTACATTATTCTTGATTTCCCGACGTAGCGTCCTCACTGTGGAAGACATTTTCAAGGGATTGCTGGTCTTTCGTTTGTTTGCCTCTGTTGCAAACGTTCACTTCTTCTTGGAACTGCCAGGATGGCGGTGGACGGCTCTAGTTGTTGTTGTTGTGGGGGGGGTGGTGGTTGAGGGGGTTGCGGAGGGGGTAGGTAGTGGTGTAGGTTGGGCTTGGGGATGAAGATGCTGTTGAGGCTGTTGTTTATCTGGTGGTAGTTCTTGGTTTGATCGCATTTTCTCTGCTGAGAGGTGATTAATTAAATTAATGGCAGGAATCCACGAATCACTAAGTTTGTAGCCACCTACATCTCCATTCATATTGTTAGGTGTTTTCGAAATTTCAATTGACTCCCTTATGAGTCTAGGCCATAACGCAGCTTCTTGGCAAATTATTTTTGTTTCATCAAAAAGATCTCATGCCTTGAGTCAGCCATATTGTCTATGGCATGCTTAGCAATTGCAGACAACTCGACGTGCCCCTTGTTACAATGGTTTTTATGTTCTTTTACCCTTGTTGCCACTGTTCTTAAAGTCTGGCCTACATAGCTACAGCCACACTTGCAAGGGATTTTATAAACTCCACTTCCGGCTAGATGTACTGGGTCCTTTGGCGATCTCAACATGGTAGAAATTTCATTTATAGGCTTTAATACTGTCTTGATGTCTAGCTTTCAAAGATAACGTGCTATGCGATCAGTAGTAAATTTCACATATGGCAGGGAAGCGAGTTTCGGAGGATTTTCAGGTTTCTCAATCAATTCTTTGTTAACCTCAGTTCTGTTGAAAGCCCGCCGGATGTTGACCGCACTATAGCCGTTGCTCTTCAAAACAGCTGTCAAGGCTTTCTTTTCAAGAAAATCAAGAATAATGTAAGTTATTCACCACCACGACGCGACGAAACATCCCGTCAATGTTATAATTTCTCTTCAATTATATCGGGTCGCGAAAGCAAAACTTGTGAAATAATAATAATAATAATAAATAATAATAATAATAATAATAATATAATAATAATAATAACAATAATAATAATAATAATAATAATAATAATCAGCATACACACAAGACGAACTATCATTTGCAGACGTTCATGCGGCAATTTACTGTGCAGCTGTAGCAGTGATAAGATACTTGGGCTTAAAGGTAAAATCTGCTACCTCTTCAAAGACAAAACAAGAGAAGAAAATTCCGAAATGTGAACAGCGACTAATTAGTAGAATCGATGAGTTTAGGAAAGATATCGGTAGATAAGAACAATTGCGAATGTGTAATCGATCTAAAAATGTGGTACTCTACTGCCAAAATATATTTGAAAGAATCAAGGTTAACACAAAACATGAAACACTGAACAAATTCATTCACGAATATTTGGATACACTTAAACAAAAAGTAAGTGCTCTTGCTAAGTGATTAAATAGATATAGAGAACGTAGCATTAGAAAAGAACAAAACCGAATGTTCAAAGAAAAGGAAAAACAGTTTTATTAAAAACTATCTAGTACCGAAGAAATAACAGAAAATGGTACACCAACTAAAACGGAGATAGAAGAGTTTTGGGCAGGAATATGGGGTAACCCGGTAGCACACAACCAGGATGCACAATGGATTCAAGACGAAAGAGCTAGGATGAGCGATGTTAATGAGATGAGGTTCGAAGGTATAACTGTTGATGAATTAAAGTCGACAATCAGTGCTACACATAGCTGGAAAGCACCAGGTAATGATAATATTAAAATTTTTGGTATAAGAAATTCAATACTACTCACAATCAAATTAGAAAATGTCTCAACGAGTTTATAAATGGAGTTAAAGAAATACCCGAATTCTTTACTGAAGGAGTAACCTTTCTCAAACCGAAAGATAATGACACGAAAAACCCAAGTAAATATCGGCCAATTACATGTCTACCAACTATATAAAAAATATTGACTTCATGCATAACAAATAAAGTATATAAGCATTGCGAAGAATACGATATCATGGCCGAAGAACAAAAAGGATGCTGTAAGAACTCGCAGGGATGTAAAGAACAACTCATTATCGACTCTACTGTAATGAACAAGGCACACAATAAGAAAAGGAATATTCACGTAAACTACATTGACTACAAGAAAGCTAATGACTCAACAACCACACACATGGCTTATTCAAATTTTACAAATATATAAAATCAACCCAGTAATTGTAAACTTTTTGAAGACAGTAATGAAGACATGGAGAACAACACTAAAACTAAATATGAAAAACCAGCAGATAACTACAAATCCAATCCAAATTAAACGTGGCATTTTCCATGGTGACTCATTTAGCGCATTATGGTTTTGTCTGTCATTAAACCCACTGTCGCATATGCTTAACAAATGAACATACGGATTTAAAATTAAAGACAATAATATGGTATGTCACACAATTTTTCACCTATTCTTCATGGATGATCTAAAGTTATATGCATCAAATTTTGTTCAACTAAACAGTTTAATCAATACTACATTTGAATTAAGTCAAGTATCTGCATGGAGTTTGGAGTAGACAAGTGTAAGACGCTACATATCGAAAAGGGTAAGGTTACGCAGGCAGAAGAGTTCCAGCTAGATGATGGAAATAGGATTGGAGTAATGGATAATAACGAAGTATACAAATATTTAGGATTCTCACAAGCTGACAGAATTGAACATAAAGTAATGAAAGAAAAATTGATGGATATATACAAGAAGCGACTAAAATCTATCCTCAAGACGCAACTAAACGGTAAAAGCAAGATCACAGCAATAAAAACATATGCTATACCAGTACTGACATATTCATTCGGAATCATTAAATGGACACAGACAGACATCCACGCGCTGGAAATATTAACTCGTACTACACTTACTAAACACAGAATGCATCATCCTAAATCAGCAATAGAGAGATTGACACTTCCAAGAAAACAAGGAGGACGAGGCCTAATTGATCTGAACAACTTATATTATAAACAACTAGACATTTTAAGAAAATATTTTTTACAAAAGAGCAACCAATCAACACTGCATAGGGCGGTGGTGCTAGCTGACAAATCATTAACTCCAAGAAATCTAGCAAACGAAAATGTCAATCTACAAGGGAAACTCAAAACTAACGCTTCAAAAGAGTTACGTCTCTACAGAAAAGACCCTAACAAGAAGACATTATGATGAACTACATAATGGTCACGTAGATATTAAAGCATCAAATAGGTGGTTAAAACAACGGGAAACTATTTGGAGAAACGGAAGGTTTTATGCTGGCTATTCAAGACAGAGTGATTGCAACGAAAAATTATAAAAAATACATTATACAAGATGCGACAGTAAACGATCAATCTAGAAAATGTAGTGTAAGGGGTGAAACAATCGAACACATCATATCCGGGTGCCAGTCACTATGTCAAACGGATTACCTCTACAGACATAACCAAGTAGCTAACATTAAAAAATTAAAATTTCCCCGATTGCTTCCTACGGCATCGAAATCATATGGCCCTACCTCTCCCAAGCCAATCTCACACAATTAGAATCGGTTAAGACCCTTTATATGAAAAAGATCCTTTCTCTATGTAAATTTACTCGTTCGCGCTTGGTATATGAGATGGTAGATGAATCATTATTTGTTGCTGACCTACAGTTCAAATTTAACCTAAGCCAATCAGACGCCTTTCGTAGTGTCGTTCATAACTGCATGGCAAAACGCCTTGAAATTAGACCTGAATTCTTTACTATGGATCTGTTCAAAAATGATGATTGGAAAAAACCTCTTGCCAAAAACAGGCATGTGTACCCGTGTAGCAGCTCACGGTTTTCACCATTTGTTTTGTCTAGATAGAAAGTTCCATTCATCATATACAGACTGCAAATGCTCCCACTGTTCTAGGGATTGCGACCTGTATCATGTTTTTACATGTCCAGCTAGGACTCATTCCATTACTGATCTTGCCACAAAGGGTCTTGTCTAGAATCAGGTACAAAAAGTAAAATATAGTCTGAAATGTTTAATATATTAAATTTTGTTGTTTTTATTCTGTTGTTTACTTGTAATTTTATGAATCATTTATCCTGTCATTGTCATAGCTGAAATGTAAATTGTAACTATTTGTGTAATTTGTATTGGTGTAATGTTGCCTATGTTACGCCATAGTTGGTGTTGTACTCTCTGGAGTTTAATAAAAGTTTAAAAAAAATTATTCACCAAAAACTAGCAATCAAGTACAACCTCATTGATACACACACACCTTACTACAAATACAAACCGGAGAAAGTACTAGATAGCAAAGATTTCAAATTATATTACGACCGCACAGGTATAACAGACCAAGCTATACATCACAACAGACCGGATATAAATATAATTGACAAGAAGAAACAAGAAACTACCCTTATTGACGTTACTGTCCCAATGTGCCATAACGTCGAGACTACATAGAAGAAAAAAATTGACAAGTATAGTGAACTTGCAATTGAGATCAAGAAGATGTGGAAACAGAAAAAGGTTAATACAATCCCATACGTGATATCGGCTAATGGCATCATACCGAAGAAGCTACATGAAAGCATTAAACAACTAGATCTTCCACCCAATGTTTAAATCGAGACTCAAAAGACAGTAATACTCAACACGTGTAGAATAGTTCGTAAATTTCTAAACTTATAATGATACTTCGAGATTCCGAGACAGCTTCCATCCTGACATGGTTTTCGTGGTTTCCCATAGTCCGAAGAGCAAATGCTAGGATGGCGACGAGAAATCGGCCACGACCGTATACAGCAGAAAGAAAACATCATCTACAAACTAATAGTATAAATGTCTTATTTGAGTTAGAGTTAAGAAAAAGTAATAATGTATGTAATATTAATTTAGATACACATGGAAGTACTTGACGTAAGTCTGTACAACATGTTAGGTCCGGTTTTGACCGAGTTTGTATGAAATAATCCAATAAAATAATAATTATAATAATAATTATAATAATAATAATAATATAATAATAATAATAATAATAATAATAATAATAATAATAATAATAATAATAATAATATAATAATATTTTTTTTTTTTTTTTTTTTTTTATTAATAATAAAGCATAGTATTACACATCATACATATTTCTACTTGATTCGATATCCACAAAGCTTCATCAGAAGCTTGTCTGTGGGCTAATTATAATATACAAAATTACGGACAATGTCAGAGCATAATAATCAATATCAAATTATGTCAGACACAGGACATTATACTAAATACTAAATAATCCAATCCAATATAATCAATACAATATGTCAATAACCGTAAACACATTGAGCAGTTGCCAAATTATTATCAATTTATGAATACATTCAACAAGCACATTAAAATAGTAAAATATCACAACTTAATAAATTAGAATATTAGATAAATTTAATACAAAATTAAACGTTATACTAAATTAAACGTCATTAAACAAAAGAAATTCTTTTACTTTTAACTTAACTTTACTAATTTTATCTAAATCTTTAAGTTATTTAGGCAATAAATTGAAACTCTGTGGTACACTAGTTTTTAACGACCTTTCACCATATTTGTTTACACAAAATGGAACTCGAAAGTTATTAGCGGCCTTCATTCTTGTGGAGATGTTATGGTCGATTTCGATTTTATACTCATTACTATAATAATAACTTAAGATTAACCTATACGTAAACAACTTATTTACAGGGAGTAAGCCAGTTATTTCGAAAAGTTCATTTGAGGAAAACAGCTCAGTTATGTGATTAGGAAGGATAGTTTTTAAAATCTTTATCTGCAAGTTGGAAATTTGATTTATGTACACATTTGAGGCATTTCCCCAGGCCAACACAGCAAAAGAGATGATTGACTCAACTAAAGAAATATAAACCGTCCGCAGTAAGTTGTAAGGGAAAATGTACTTTAAGTGGTATAATTGTGCTCCACATGGGCGAATCCGATTACATAACTTAATGATATGATTTTCCCACGAAAAGCACTTGGCAATTTCAATACCAAGGTACCCAGGCTATACACTGACTCAATAATTTGTCTACAAGTGCAGTTAATTCCACCATTGCTTAATGTAGCGTTATTGTGCAAACAATCAACTAAATGTGAAACGACTTCAACTAATGAGTTATGGTCAACATTTAATGGACTGGATATGTGGACTATCTTAGTTTTTAATGCATTTACAATCAAACCATCGTCGTGCGTCCATCTCAACACAAATTAACGTAGTCTTCTTGTAAATAACTTACCGCAGTTGCCAGGATCTTATGTACCGCAACGAGTGCTGAATCATCGGCAAAGAAATACGCATAACATTTTTTTAAATATCGCGTCATGCCATTTACATATATCAAGTACAATAATGGCCCTAAAATTGATCCTTGTGGCACCCCTGTTTTTATTAATTTAGTCACGCTGTAAACGTTGCCGATTTTCACAACTAACTTCCTGTTTTTCAAATAGCTCTTGAACCATTTAGTAAGGGGCCTCTTACCCCAACTTTTTCCAAAGCTAACAATAATTTCTTGTGATTTAGAGTATCAAACGCTTTAGTAAAATCTACAAACATACACACAACATGAAAATTTTCATTCAACTTTGTATTTCGAGATTCGAGAATTTTAATAGAAGGTCAGAAGTGTTTCTCTTTTTCTGGAAGCCAAATTGGTTTTTACTAATAATATCAAATTTGGACAGGTAATCACTCAAACATCCAGCCACATACCGTTTCCATTATTTTATTAACAACCGATAATAATGCGATTGGACGATAATTCGAATATTCGTAGTGGCTTCCTTTTTGTAGACAGGCCTTACTACCGAAACTTTCAACAATTCTGGAACAACCCCTTCTTTAATCGATAAATTTATTAATAGAGCAATTACTGGACTGATCTGGCATTTGATATTCTGTAGATCTTTAACTCTTATTTCGTCATAACCAGCCTGTTTTTCGGAGTTCATTTCCGTAATAATTTCTTTCACTGTTTCCGCATCAACAGGGGGAATGTAATTGATTGCTTCGATCGTAGTTTAAACTTTTTTCTCTTTGATCTGTTTTTTACGCACGTCACATCACAGTATGAATGATATTTTCCACCTCCTCCACAAATACGTTTGCAAAGGAATTTGCTACATATTCAGAACTCGCATTTTTACCTAAAACTTGTTAATGACCTGATCTACCGACTCTTTCTTTTTCTTTCCAATTATTGTATTAATAGTTTGCCACGTTTCTTTTAAATTGCCCCTGCTCCTTTCCAAAAAGCTCACGAAGTAGTTTTGTTTTGCAATTTTTATCTTTTTGTTTAAATTATTTCGAATGTTATTGTACCTGCCCGATACACCGCTTTGACAAGATTTAGATTTTTCCATTTTTTCCATTTATGAAAACATCGGTCTCTATTTGCCATCATTTCTATCAACTCTGACGTCATCCATGATTTTTTCCCCCTTTTTACATTATTCTTTTCTTTAACGAAAACGGCCCGTTCATAAGCCCTCTTAAAAAATAAATATAGCGAGTTGTACAAAATCTCACAGCTATTTGCGGAAAGCAACAAGTCCCACTGTATGGTTTTTAGGATACGCAACAGTTTCTTTTCATCTATTTTGGTGACGTAACTCTCACCGTCGTCACGTTTTCCATTTTGCGGTAAATTCAATAACGCCATAATAATGTAATGATCAGACAACTTTGAGGTCCATATAGCTGACTTAATCTGAGTATCTACAGCACGTATGTAAATGTGGTCTATACACGACCTCGTTAGTTTGTCACCAACCATCTCTTCACGTGTTGCTCCCGTGATATAAACCATTTGCAGCTAAACTAGTTTCGTAATACTGCACAACGGATCACAATCATTCATAATGTCAATGTTTACATCACCAATGAAAACAGCCGTTAGCGACATTTACCTCTCTCCAATATTTATCTATCTCTTGAATGAACTCGTTCTTAGTGTTATTGTTAGGAGGTCTGTATACAAACAACAGAGACATGATTTGGTTCCCTACTATTATGTTCCCTGCTATACCTTCAAAGTTTCTAAAGACTACGTCGAGTGACACAAATTGTATTGAATCATTTACGTACATTTATTAGGCCACCACCTCTTTTTACATTTCTTAATCTATAAAACATATTATACCCTTCTAACTCAAATCTACTATCGATATCATTTATATTGACTTCGCTAAGCATTAGCACATGTAAATTACCTAGATGGTTATCGAGAAGTAATCTTTGTTCGTCCCAGTGCTTCTTTATCGATCTGATATTTAAATGGGAGCAGTGTTAAACCCATTACATTCTTTTATCAAATTATCAATATTATCAACCACTTCCGTCACGGGGAAAGGTGGATCCACATGTTCATAATAATTAACCTACCCCTTGACTTAATTATCAATGTCTCGTGGATTCTTAACCCTTGATTACTTCTCGAGATTCTTCGTCCTTACAAACACAAATAGTACCGCGACTGAACCAGAACAACTTGAAGCCAGTCAACTTTGCTTTTATTTAACTTGCCAAAACAAATTCTTATAGTAAGGTGACAAATGTTCGTTTATGTAAATAGGAAGGTTGTCTTCTCCCTCTACCCCGGAAACAGGTCCTTGTTCTTCACCGTCCCTTGCGAGAACGGCGAAGAGTTCGTCCCTCTTCTTTCTTGAAATAAACTGAACTATTATTTTTTACGGGTATTCACTCTCTTTCTTGGACTTCACTCGGTGAACTACATCAATGTCACGCGCTAGTACATCCGCACCTACTTTCTTGGCTATTTTGACAACAATGTCCTCTAAATCCTCGCTGCCTTCTCCCTCCAAGACGTTTGATATTTCGAGGTCCCGATTTCTTCCGTACTGGTCAAGTTCGTGGACCTGGTCCGTAAGCTCCTCAATTATCACGTCCTTATCTACTATGCGCTGCGTTAGGTTATCAATTTCTTGCCTACTTTCTAATAACTCTTCCCTTATAACTTTCAAAGACTCGAGTTCTTTCTTTACACTTTTGAGCTCGTCGCGAAGCTCATAGACAACACTAAGCACTTTTTCAATAGATTTTTGCGTTGAGTCACTAACTAGAGTGGACCCACCTGTATTATCAGGATCCGTCGGCGTGCCGGGACCCGGGACGGACTTCCCGTCTGCCTTACACTTTTGGCAACGCCACTGCAATTTCAATACTTGCGATTTGGCTTTATGTGTAGATTTTTTTGAGCCGGAACACTCGTAGTGAATATCTGTATCGCACCCTGGACAGTTCACAAAGTCGCCGTCCTGAGGTAGGCTTTTATTACACTGACTGCACGACATGATTCACTTGCCTGTGACTGCACGGAGCTCGCTCGTAACACAACCGCTCTCGTCCGCGACTCGGGATCGAATAATAATAAATAATAATAAAATAATAATAAATAATAATAATAATAATAATAATAATAATAATAATAATAATAATAATAATAATATAATAATAATAGAACCCCAACATTGTTGGGGTTACAAGCAAGTCAAACTCGAGATAAGTTGCTGGTAAAATTTTTATTGCCGCTGAAATACAAGCATTCCATCTCAAATTTTGACATCATCTTGATCTACTAGTGACGTGCTACAAGTGACATTGAAGGGAAGTATTAGTTTTTAGTATTTATACCATTATTTTGGAGTTTTATATCGTTGTCGAGACCTAGGCTGTAAAAAAACATTGAAACAGTTGAATTTTGTTAATTTTTGACAGTTAGGGGGTAGGCATATATTCAATTAGAGGCATTATTTGTAACTTCAGCAAGGTAATATATCTAGAATAGTAAAATATTTAGCATTTTTACCGTAAGCACCGTTAATTTTTTTGGGGGGGCAAAAATCGAGAAGATTGAAGTCTTCTTTAAATTCGTCAAATAAGAAAAGATTAATCAAAACGAAAAGGCAAGGAGGTTGAGAAGCGAAGACCTCATCACCGCCCTGAAATTGATGAATCATTGAGAAAAGTGTTTTTAATTCTTTGTAAGTGCATTGACTTTATAAAAAAATAACAAATAATATGTGATTTTGACAGATAGTAGAATGATTAATCTAGAACAAGGAAAGTAGGAATAACAGACAATGGACGTTTCTGCGGTGAATTCACTTCAGACCACCAAAGCTGGAAAAATGGGGCAGCGCATCAATAGACAGAAGATATGAACATGTGTGTGATGCGTAGCTTTTATGGGGTACGTTATTAAAGCTGTTTAATAGATTATCGACAAGAGCTCCATAGAGAGGTTAGACGTGTATATCCATTGTTAGAAGAAAGTGCGCAGAGAATAGCCGACCAAAGAAGAATTATAGTTAAAAATAAAATGTTACCAAAAAAACATTTTAACTAGAATAAGACGCGAAGTGAAAGACGAACTACAAGCACATCAAGATGATAACGGCGCTACATCGACAGAGGACAGCGAAGAAGAAGAAGACCAGTTGATACCAAACATTTAGAATTTCCCCAGAATTACCGGTAATGCCATACCTGCTACAACTTCCAATCTACCAGTTATACCAGAAATTCCAGCCCACCCAGAACGTCCAGACATACCAAAAACGTCCGGACCTACCAGAACAACCAGACCTACCAGAACGTCCAGAACCACTAGAAATGCCAAACCATTCAAGAAGATCAAGACACCCAGAACGACTAGACGATCAAACACAAGAGGTAGATATGAATAACGTATAAAAAAACACACCTGACATTATCCATCTAAAGAACATCCTAGCTTTAACATTTGCAACAGCCATGTCAGAGTTTGCGCACGTAGAACCAAACAAAAGACCATACATACCTAAACCCAAGCATTCAAAGGAAATGAAGACAGCGGGTACACATGATGAACACACATATTTTATCAGCATACACACAGGACGAACTATCATTTGCAGACGTTCATGCGGCAATTTACTGTGCAGCTGTAGCAGTGATTAGATACTTGGCTTAAAGGTAAAATCTGCTCCCTCTTCAAAGCCAAAACAAGAGAAGAAAATTCCGAAATGGAACAGCGACTAATTGGTAGAATCGATGAGTTTAGGAAAGATATCGGTAGTTTGGAACAATTGCGAATGGGTAATCGATCTAAAATGTGGTACTCTACTGCCAAAATTTTATTTGAAAGAATAAAGGGTTCACACAAAACATAAAACACTGAACAAATTCATTCACGAATATTTGGATACACTTAAACAAAAAGTAAGTGCTTTTTGCTAAGAGATTAAAAAGAATAGAGATTGTAGCATAGAAAGATCAAAACCGAATGTTCAAGAAAAAGAAAAACAGTTTTAACAAAAACTATCTAGTACCGAAGAAATAACAGAAATGGAGCACCAACTAAGACGGAGATAGAAGAGTTTTGGGCAGGAAATATGGGTAACCCGGTAGCACACAACCATGATGCACAATGGATTCAAGACGAAAGAGCTAGGATGGCGATGTTAATGAGATGGGGTTTTCGAAGGTATAACTGTTGATGAATTAAGTCGACAATCAGTGCTACACATAGCTGGAAAGCACCAAGGTAATGATAATATTAAAAAAATTTGGTATAAGAAATTCAATACTACTCACAATCAAATTAGAAAATGCCCTCAACGAGTTTATAAATGGAGTTAAAGAAATACCCGAATTTTTTAAACTGAAGGAGAAACCCTTTTCTAAAACCCGAAAGATAATGACACGAAAAACCCCAAGTAAATATCGGCCAATTACATGCCTCCCAAACTATATATAAAAATTGACTTCATGCATAACAAATAAAGTATATAAGCATTGCAAAGAATACAATATCATGGCCGAGGAAAAAAAAAGGATGCTGTAAGAACTCGCAGGGATGTAAAGAACAACTCATTATCGACTCTACTGTAATAAAACCAGGCACACAATAAGAAAAGGAATATTCACGTAAACTACATTGACTACATACAAGAAAGCTTATGACTCAACACCACACACCATGGCTTATTCAGATTTTACAAATATATAAAATCAACCCATTAATTGAAAATTTTTTGAAGAAAGTAATGAAGACATGGAGAACAACACAAAAACAAAATATGAAAAACCAGCAGATAACTACAGATCCAATCCAAATTAAACGTGGCATTTTCCAAGGTGACTCATTTAGCGCATTATGGGTTTCGTCTGTCATTAAACCCACTGTCGCATATGCTTAACGAATCAACATACGGTTTTAAATTAAGGACAATAATATGGTATGTCACACAATTTCTCACCTATTCTTTATGGATGATCTAAAGTTATATGCATCAAATTTTGTTTTCAACTAAACAGTTTAATCAATACTTCATTTGAATTAGTCAAGATATCTGCATGGAGTTTGGAGTAGACAAGTGTAAGACGCTACATATCGAAAAGGGTAAGGGTTACGCAAGCAGAAGAGTTCCAGCTAGATGATGGAAATAGGATTGAGTAATGGATGATAACGAAGTATACAAATATTTAGGATTCTCACAAGCTGCCTGAATTGAACATAAGGTAATGAAGAAAAATTTTGATAGATACATACAAGAAGCGACTAAAATCTATCCTCAAGACGAAACCTAAACGGTAAAAGCAAAAATCACAGCAATAAATACCATATGCTATACCAGTACTGACATATTCATTCGGAATCATTTAATGGACACAGACAGACATCCACGCGCTGGAAATATTAACTCGTATTTAAAACTTACAAAACACAGAATGCATCATCCTAAATCAGCGATAGAGAGATTGACACTTCCAAAAGAAACAAGGAGGACGAGGCCTAATTAATCTGAACAACTTATATTATAAACAACTAGACATTTTAAGAAATATTTTTTTACAAAGAGCAACCAATCAACACTGCATAGGGCTGTGGTGCTAGCTGACAAATCATTACCTCCACTCAATCTAGCAAACGAAAATGTCAATCTAAAAGGGGAAACTCATAACTGACGCTTCAAAAGAGTTACGTCTCTCAAAAAAGACCTACACAAGAGACATTATGATGAACTACATAAAGGTCACGTAGATATTAAAGCATCAAATAGGTGGTTAAACAACGGGGAACTATTTGGAGAAACAGAAGGTTTCAGCTGGCTATCAAGACAGAGTGATTGCAACGAAAAATTAAAAAAAAATACATTATACAAGATGCGACGAAAACCCGATCAATGTAGAAAATGTAGTGTAAGGGGTGAAACATCGAACACATCATATCCGGGTGCCAGTCACTAGTCAAACGGATTACCTCTACAGACAAAACCCAAAGTAGCTAAATTATCACCAAAAACTAGCAATCAAGTACAAACCTCTTTGATACACACACAATTACACAAATACAACCGGAGAAAGTACTAGATAGCAAAGATTTCAAATTATATTACGACCGCACAGTTAAACAGACCAAACTATACATCAAAACAGACCGGATATAATTATAATTGAAAAGAAGAAAAAGAAACTCCTTATCGACGTTGCTGTCCCAATGTGCCATAACGCCCAAACCACGTGAAGAAAAAAATTGACAAGTATAGGAGCTTGCAATTGAGATAAAGAAGATGGGGAAACAGAAGAAGGTAAATACAATCCCTTTCATTATATCAGCCAAGGGAAATCATACCGAAGAAGCTACAGAAAGCATTAAACAACTAGATCTTAAACCCCAAAATTTTTACATCGAGACTAAAAAGGGCAGTAATACTCAACACGTGTAGGAATAGTTCGTAAATTTCTAAACTAAGAATGATACTTCGAGATTCCGAACAGCTTCCATCCTGACAGGGTTTTTCGTGGTTTCTTATAGTCCGAAGAGCAAATGCTAGGATGGCGACGAGAAATCGGCCCACGACCGTACACAGCAGAAAGAAAACATCATCTACAATCTATATTATAAATGACTTATTTAGTTAGAGTAAGAAAAAAGTAATAATGTAGGTATGTAATATAGATACACATGGAAGTATTAACGTAAGTCCGTACCAACATGTTAGCTCCGGTTTTGACCGAGTTTGTATGAAATACATCCAATAATAATAATAATAATAATAATAATAATAATAATAATAATAATAATAATAATAATAATAAAAATAATAATAATAAAGAGAGAAGATCGTCTGAATTCGTCTTCTGAATTCTTCAAATTATAAAAGATTCATCAAAACGAAAAGGCAAGTTAGTTGAGAAGCGAAGACCCCATCACCACCCTGAAATAATTGATGAATCATAGAGAAAAGTGTTTTTATTCTTTTTAACTGCGTTGACATAAACAATAACAAAAATACTAACTTTGACAGATAGTAAAATAATTTCTCTCGAAAAAGTAAGATAAAGGAATATCAGACGATGGATGTTTTTGCGGTGAATTCACAGCAGACCACCAAAGCTGGGAAAAAAGGCAGCGCATCAAATGGACAGAAGAAATGAACATTTGTGTGACGCGTAGCTTTTATAGGGTAACGTTATTAGAGACTGTTTTAATAGGTTATCGACACGAGCTCCATCGAGAGTTTATACATGACTATCCATTTTTAGAATTAAGTGTACAGAGCTGACCAAAGAAGAATTATAGTTAAAAATAACATGTTACCAGTAAACATATTAACTAGAATAAGACGAGAGGTGAAGGACGAACTACAAGCGCATCAAGATGATAACGGCGCTACATCGACAGAGCACAGCAAAGAAGAAGACCAGTTGATACCAGAACTACTACAACTTCCAGATCTACCAGTTATATCAGAAATTCCAGACCGACCAGAACGTCCAGATCACCAGAACGTCCAGACCTACCAGAACGTCCAGACCTTCCAGAACGTCCAGAACAAATAGAAATACCAAACCAACCAAGAAGATCAAGACACCCAGAACGACTAGACGATCAAACACGAGAGGAAGATATGCATAATGCAATAGAAAATACACCTGACATTATTCATCTAAAGAACATCCTATCTTTAGCATTTGCAACAGCCATGTCAGAGTTTGCGCACATAGAACTAAACAAAAGACCATACATACATAAACCCAAGCATTCAAAGGAAATGAAGACAGCGACACACATAATGAACACACATATTTTATCTGATTACACACAAAACGAATTATCATTTGCAGACGTTCATGCAGCAATTTATTGTGCAGCTGTAGCAGTGGTAAGATACTTGAGCTTAAAGATAAAATCTGCAAACTCTTCAACAACAAAACAGGAGAAGAAAATACCGAAGTGGGGACAGCGACTAGTTGGGAGAATCGACGAGTTTAGGAAAGATATCTGTCGACTAGAACAATTACGAATAGGTAATCTATCTAAAAATGTGATAAGATACTGCCAAAATATATTTGAAAGATTCAAGGTTCACACAAACCATGAAACACTTTAAAGAAATTTATTCACGATATTTGGATACCACTTAAACAAAAGTAAATGCTCTACAAGGGGATTAAAAAGATATAGAGAATGTAGGATTAGAAAAGAACAAAACCGAATGTACAAAGAAAAGGAGGGAAAAAGTTTACCAAAAACTATTTAGTACCGAAGAAATAACAGGAATGGAACACCAAAATAAGACGGAGATAGAAAAGTTTTGGGCAGGATTATGGGGTAACCCCGGTTTGCACACAACCTGGATGCACAATGGATTCAAGACGAAAAAGCTAGGATGAGCGATTTTAATGAGATGAGATTCAAAGGTATAACTATTGATGAATTAAAGTCGACAATCAGTGCTACACATAGCTGGAAAGCACGAGGTATTGATAAAATTCAAATTTTTTGGTATAAGAAATTTAATGCTTCTCACAATCAAATAAGAAAATGTCTAAACGAGTTTATAAATGGAGTTACAGAAATACCCGAATTCTTTACTGAAGGAATAACCTTTCTTAAACCGAAAGATAATGACACGAAGATCCCAAGTAAATATCGGCCAATTACATGTCTACCAACTATATATAAAATATTGACCTCATGCATAACAAATAAAGTATATAATCATTGGGAAGAACACAATATCATGGCCGAGAAACAAAAAGGATGTTGTAAGAACTCACAGGGATGTAAAGAACAACTCATTATCGACTCTACTGTAATGAATCAGGCACACAATAAGAAAAGGAATATTCACGTAAACTACATTGACTACAAGAAAAAAAATGACTCAAAAACACAACAGGTTATTCAGATTCTAAAAATAAAAAAAATCAGCCCAGTATTTTAAACTATTGAAGACAGTAATGAAGCATGGAGAAAAAAAACTAAAAACAAATACAAAAACCAGCAGATAACTACAGATCCATCCAAATTAACAAGGCATTTTCCAAGTGACTCATTAACGCATTACGGTTTTGTCTGTCATTAAAAACCACTGTCGCATATTTCTTAATGAAGTCTAACTATGGATTTAAAATTAAGGACAATAATAGGTATGTCAACACAATTTCTCAACCCATTCTTCAAAGGATGACCTAAAGTTATATGCTTCAAATTTTGAAACTAAACAGTTTAATCAATACAACATTAGAATTTAGTCAAGATATCTGCCCTTTAGTTGGAGTAGACAAGTGTAAACGCTACATATCGAAAGGGTAAGGTTCGCAAGCAGAAAAGTTCCAGCTAGATGATGGGAAAAAGGATCAGATATAATGGACGATAACAAAGTATACAAATATTTAGGATTCTCACAAGCTGCCAGAATTGAACATAAAGTAATGAAAGAAAAATTGATAGATAGCCCCCACATACAAAAACGAACTAAAATCTATCCCCAAGACGCAACTAAACGGTAAAAACAGATCACAGCAATAATACATATGCTATACCAGTACTGACATATTCATTCGGAATCATTAATGGACACAGACAGACATCCACGCGTTGGAAATATTAACTCGTACTACCCCTAAACCCAAACACAGAATGCATCATCCTAAATCAGCATAGAGAGATTGACACTTCCAAGATAACATGGAGGACGAGGTCTAATTGATCTGAACAACTATATTATAAACAAAATAGATATTTTAAAGAAAATATTTTTTTATCCAAAAAGCAACCAATCAACACTGCATAGGGCTGTTGGTGCTAGCTGACAAAACATTAAATCCACTCAATCTAGCAAAAGAAAATGTCAATCACAAGGAAACTCATAACTGACGCTTCAAAAGAGTTACGTCTCTCAGAAAGGACCCTACACAAGAGACATATGATGAACTACACAAAGGACACGTAGATATAAAAGCATCAAATAGTTGGTTTAACAACGGGGAACTATATGGAGAAAACAGAAGTTTTATGATGGCTATTCAAGACAGAGTGATTGCGACGAAGAATTATAAAAAATACTATACAAGATGCGACAGTAAATGATCAATGTAGAAATGTAATATAAGGGTGAAACAATCGAACACATCATATCCGGGTGCCAATCACTATGTCAAAACAGATTACCTATACAGACATAACCCAAGTTGCTAACATTTTTCCCCCAAAAACTAGCAATAAACTATAACCTAATTGACACACCCCACGCCTTACTACAAATACAAACCAGAGAAAGTACAAAATAGTAAGATTTCAAATTATATTACGACCGCACAGTTATAACAGACCAACGAAACATCACAAAAGACCGGATATAATAATAATTGACAAAAAAAGAAACAAGAACTACCCTTTTCGACGTTGCTGTCCCAATGTGCATAACGTCAAGACCACGTGGAAGAAAAAAATTTACAAGTATAGTGAGCTTGCAATTGAGATCAAGAAGATGGAAACAGAAGAAGGTAAATACAATCCCATTCATTTATATCAGCCAACGGCATCATACCGAAGAAGCTACATGAAAGCATTAAACACTAGATCTTTTAACCCAATTTATACATCGAGACCAAAGGCAGTAATACTCAACACGTTAGAATAGTCCGTAAATTTCTAAACTAAGAATGATCTTCGAGATTCCGGACAAACTTCCATCCTGACATGGTTTTTGTGGTTTCCCATAGTCCGAAGAGCAAATGCTAAAGGAGGCGACGAGAAACGGCCACGGGCCGTAACACAGCAGAAAGAAAACATCATCTACAAACTAATAGTATAAATGTTTTATTTAAGTTAGAGTTAAGAAAAAGTAATAATGTATGTAATATTAATTTAGATACACATGGAAGTACTTGACGTAAGTCCGTACAACATGTTAGGTCCGGTTTTGACCGAGTTTGTATGAAATACATCCAATAAAATAATAAAAGTAATAATAATAATAATAATAATAATAATAATAATAATAATAATAATAATAATAATAAAAATAATAAAAATAATAAAAATAATAATAATAATAATAAAAATAATAATAAAATTAATACATTTAAAAATAATAAAAATAATAATAATAATAATAATAATAATAATAATATAGGAATTAAGTTAAGAGAAACTACTGATAACACTGTACGAGGGTTTAGAAAAAGCCGAAGTGGGACAAAGGTTAGTGGCCAGAATTGAGAGTCTCGAAAGAGATCTCGGACGTTTAACACAGTACTCTTATGGTAATAGGGCTAAAAATTTAATGCGCCATGTAAATATATATTTCGTAGAATGATAATTCACACTAGGCACGAAAATGAGAATGTGTCTTTAATTGATTACACGGACACATTAAAACAAAAGCTTAGTGCGCTTTCAAAGAGACTGAAAAGGTACAGGTTATGTACAAGTAGAAAACAACAAAAAGAAATGTTTCAGCACAATGAAAGTTTTCTATCGACAGTTGCAAATGGACTTACACCAATTGATAACAGTACACCATCAGAGCAAGATATAACAAATTTCTGGTCAGATATCTGGAGTAGACCTGTAGAGCACAACAGAAATGCAGCATGGATTGTCGAAGAAACCCAAAATATGGAGCAAGTTAATAAATTCCTTCAATAGCATTTCTCTCGAAGAACTGAATCTAGTATTACATGGGGCACATAATGGAAAACTCCCGGAGTTGATAACATCCATAACTTTTGGTATAAAGATTCACCTGTTTGCAGAAGTCTAGCAAAATATTTTACAGCATAGTGGGAAAAGGGGATGAAGCCCTTCCTTTATTTTTACAAAAGGAAAGACGTTACTTAAACCAAAGAATGCAGATACACAAAATCCAGCTCACTACAGACCCAAAAACATGCCTACCAACTGTGTACAAATACTTACATCTTGTATTGCAAACAAAATTTACCAGCATTGTGAAGAAGAACATATATTATCAGAGGAACAAAAGGGCTGTAAAAAGTATTTCCCAAGGTTTGTAAGGAACAGTTGGTTATAGATTCTTTGGTTATGAGACAAACACATGTGTCCCCAAAAAGGAATATTCATACTGCATATATTGACTACAAAAAAAGGGGTATGACTCTGTGCCTCATTCATGGCTTTTACATGTATTGGAAATATATAAAATAGATCCAATATTAATACAGTTTTTGAAAAACGCTATGAGCCATGGAGAACAACGTTTTAAAAATAAAAATTTCCAGAGAAAACTTTGTCAACTGGTGAACTAAAAATTGCACGTTTGGGTATTCAAGGGACTCATTAAGCCCGCTCTGGTTCTGCATGGCGTTTAAAAAACCCTTATCAAACTTGCTAAATAAATCAAAATACGGATTCAAAATCAAAGAAAGTGGTAATACACTATTTGTACTGTCTCATTTAATGTACATGGATGATATCAAACTATATGCGATTACAGGGTGCACAACTCAATCATCTATTACAAATCACACATTCGTTTAGCCAAGATATTCAAATGGAATTTGGATTAGAAAAGTGTAAAATATTATGTGTCAATAAGGGAAAAGTTCAAGCTTCACATGGTGTTCAACTATCGGGTGAAATTGTATTGAAGGGGAAAGGAAGAAGGTGAGGGGTTATAAATACCTAGGGTTCATTCAGCTGAACAGATTCATCAAGCGGAAGCGAAGAACAAGCTTAAAGATACTTTTGTGAAGAGAGTTTAAAGAAATACTGACATCAATTTAAAACGGGAAAAATAAAGTGAAAGCAATTAATACTTAGCAGTTTCCAGTTTTAATGTATTCTTTCGGTATTTTAACCTGGACACAAAAATGAGATGCAAGCAATTAATCGAAAAATAAGAACTCTTCTAACGAATAAACGACTTCCATCCCCCAGAGCGGCGTCGAACGACGACATTGTCTAGGTTAAATGGTGGAAGAGGATAACTGAAATTAAATAACGCACGTATTAAGCAAAACAATTTGTTAGGAATACTTCTATAAAAAAGTACTTCGCATTACATACAGCTTAGTGCAAGCGGATGTCACCTCACACCTTAGATCTGCATAATGATGACAATTTTGCAGACAAACTCATAAGTGTGATATGAAAGAAGGGAAAAGTGGAAACTTCATACACATGGAGACTCAACAGAATTTCATCGTGATTATGTAGACAGATGCATCTAATAAATGGTTACAAGAGCGATTATTCGGAAAACAGAGGGATTTTCATGGCATACGGATCAAATAAATTTCTACCAGAAATTACAAGAAGACATCATTAAAGACAAGACAATTTTGGATGATAATGTAGAAAGTGCCACTTGACCCAAAGAGACCATAGATCATGTTAATATGGGATTAACTTCAGCCAGTCAGGGGCATTTGCACGACATAATCAAGTTTCCAAATAATTCACCAACATCTGCCAAAAGTGTTCGTTAAAGGAGAAACATCGTACGTACCATACTACAAGTACCAACCCGAAAAAGTATTAGAAAATGTGATTGGAAACTTATTATGATCGGGCTGGTATTACAGATAGACGATAAACATATAGGCCTGATATCATTTACGGGTAAATCAAAAAGGCAAACTTATTATTGATGTAGCAATTCACTAAGGTCAAAATATTGAAAAACGTGGACGGAAGTTAGCCGTACTTTGACTTAGACAAGAAATAAAAGAAATGTGGAAAAGATCAAGTCACTACAATACCAATTATTGTGTCGCCACGGCGTTATACCACACAACCCACAAAGTTTACACCAACTGGACATTAAAAGAATTTATTCATCAAAATGCAAAGCGGTTATAATTTTAATGCCCTATAGTCCGAAAATTCCTCAATGACAAGTTTTATAAAAACCATTTATGTGTATATTTTGTAAAGATTAAGATTAGTTTGCATTTGAATGTTATGTTGAATAAAGTATAATTTGATAAGTTTTGAATATGTGTTTTGTTATTATTATAGCACAGTATTGCTTACATAGTCCGAATACATTGCATTTACTTGTACGGTTTTGTACCGAGAGTGTAAACATGTGAATAAAAATAATATTAATAATAAAATAATAAAGAATTATAATTATAAATAATAATAATAAATATAATAATAATAATATAATAATAAAAATAATTAAAAGTTATTCTTTATTTTCGACTTTTGCGGAAGCTTAAGGCCCATAGGGTTTTGTGGTGCCAGAATACAGATAAAACAGTCGAGTAACCGATGTAAATATAAGTCAATTTAAATTCATATCACAATTTAGTAAGAATAAAAATTAAAATACAAATTGATTGCAAGGAGTTTAGGTAAACTTAATAAACTTCATATAAAATCCAAAGAGTAAATTTAAAAATATCAAAATTGTTCACACACCTTTTACTTTCAATCTCTGTAGTTCCCACAATCTTTACCTTCATTATGTCCTTCCCGTATCCACCTTCTTAAATTTTACATTTCTTTCTTGTTTCCAATTTTTATCTTTTCTCTAGTATCCAATTCTTTGACATAAAGGTTCCTATGGTTGTTGCAATTTGTTTTGTTTTTAAATATTGAAGAAAATGTTAAATGTCAAAACTGAAAATTTAAAAAATCACTACTAAAATAAAATAAAATCTTTGGGTAACAATAATTCGTGTTTCTTTCAATAGTTTACATATGTAAAAAGAAAAATCACACAAAATTTTGTTTACAAACCATGAAATCAATTTTTTTAAGTTTGCCTTCCCAGAAGTTTGTAAACAAGGCCTCATCAATCTTTGTATACATTATGTCTGTACTCACACGCTAAAAACTATGAAAATCATCTAGTGTCAAAGCCGTACCTGCAATTCACGCACGGCAAGATAAACGCTTATATTAACAATCATCGAAATATACTTTCTTATTACAGGCGTTAAGTAAAACGTCGATAATAGTACACACATTTAAAAGTAAGACGCGCTATTATGATGTTATTAAATATGTCTTTTTGATCGAGATTATAATATTAATGGTTTGATGAATTCTATGCAAGCTAAGAAGATAATGATATTTTGCTCAGAACTCTCTAACAACTCGGATGTTGAGAGAAGTGATTGGAAGAATAATTTTGAAGGTTTAAAAATAAAAGCACAATAATAAAAGAAAAACTGACAAGTTAAATTTACATATAGAAGTTACCTGTGAGTCTGGGGTGGCCACACAGCATAGCTCAGCTCAACAGCAGCACCTGTCGGTCTAGGCTCAGGCTAAGAGTAGGCATAGGGCCTAGATTCTAGTCTAGTGATAGGCCTACTACGGCCTAACTTAGTAACTATTAGTGAATCAATATTATGTAGATAGAGTGAGGATTGCACATTTTGAGGGTTACTCAAATGATAAAACTGAAATAAAATATGTTCATATATAATTACTATGAAAGGTTACAAGTTACAAAAATGAAAAGGACATTTGCATATAGTTATCAAAAATTACTACACAAAATATTGAGATTAGTATTGACTGTCAGTCAGTAAAGTTTGTTGAAAGTGAGAGTTTCGTTTGGGTTGCATTATGAGTACAATTCAGCAAGTTAAAAACATTAGGTAATTAAAAATTTGTTAAAGTTGAAAGTTCGTTGAGTTCTGATTTGCAAAAGGGGCTAGGATAGGCCTAGTTCGAACGTCACACGCATTTCGTTGATGTTGTGGTGTAGGGTGGGTGAAATTCGTATGATGATGTTATTCCTGGTGCGAAGTCTTGATGTTATGGCCAGCTTTAGGCCTACTTACTGTTGATCCATTGTAGTTCCAACCTTCACTCCATTGTCTGGGGTTTTTAAATCGTAGTTATTAAATCTTGTGATAGAGTGAAGAAGAATTGGGATATCAGCAGCAGTTGTAGTAGGGCCTAGGCTAGGCCTAAGTTGTTATGACGTACGTAAGTTTCATTAATTAATTAATTTTTAATTAATTAATTTAATTAATAATAAAGTCAGTCAAAAGCACCAACAAAACAACAACCTATATTAATTGTAATTTTATTATAATTTTATATTCATCATTTATATTTTCATAATTATAATTGTTAGTTTTATATTCATTTTATTCATCTGTCAGTCGGGCCAGTATAAAACATTAGAACTCGTAGCCCTAAAGCCCACATACGACCCCCAGTCTGACGACCAGGGTGGTAATCTAAACAGACCCCAGACGAACGGACTTCTTATCGGAAAGTTCCCACAGCAGTTTAGTCTAGACGAGACACCCTAACATAAACAAATGAACACTTATCGCTACGTTCTGGAAAGTCAAGTGCCTGGTTCTCACACACAACCGTGAGAATATTACACCCTCGTAACCAGACGATCGCTCACCAGAGAATATGATCCGGAAGACACCCCGCGCGATCTAGCGACACCAATCAATACTTAGCAGCAGTCACAGCATCGAACGCAACCACCACTGTTATCGACGTATCGACCGATCTTTTGAACCACTAACCAACCGACGCCATCTAGCGGCCAAACAACACAACAAAGTCAGACAACAAAGAGAAGGGTTTACCAGCGACCTTCAAGTCAGCTAGAGGACACGGGTGCGTCCCTAGCAGACAGTCGAACTACATCTTTCAAAACAACAACACGACAATTCGAGGCGAGGGCGGAAATTTGTTGGGCGAGAGGCTTCAGGCGTCATAAACACTTAGGCCTAGCCTAGGCCTACTACAAAGCTGCTGATATCCCAATTTCTCCTCTATCACAAGATTAATACTACGATTAAAACCCCAGACAATGGAGTGAAGGTGGAACTTCCTCAACTGGCCATAAACAGACTTAGTAATAAATCACGATTTAAAAAACCAGAACGTGGACGTTTGAAG